>SJYX01003804.1:287150-413798 GCA_006410675.1 Oreotragus oreotragus
CCTTGCAGTCCAAGGGACTCTCAAGAGTCTTCTCCAACACCACAGTTCAAAAGCATCGATTCTTCGGCGCTCAGCTTTCTTCACAGTCCAACTTTCACATCCATACATGACCACAGGAAAAACCATAGCCTTGACTAGGCGGACCTTAGTCGGCAAAGTAATGTCTCTGCTTTTGAATATACTATCTAGGCAGGTCATAACTTTTCTTCCAAGGAGTAAGCGTCTTTTAATTTCATGGCTGCAGTCACCATCTGCAGTGATTTTGGAGCCCAAAAAAATAAAGTCTGACACTGTTTCCACTGTTTCCCCATCTATTTCCCATGAAGTGATGGGACCAGATGCCATAATCCTCGTTTTCTGAATGTTGAGCTTTAAGCCAACTTTTTCACTCTCCTCCTTCACTTTCATCAAGAGGCTTTTTAGCTCCTCTTCACTTTCTGCCATAAGGGTGGTGTCATCTGCGTATCTGAAATTATTAATATTTCTCCTGGCAATCTTGATTCCAGCTTGCATTTCTTCCAGCCCAGCGTTTCTCATGATATACTCTGCATATAAGTTAAATAAGTAGGGTGACAGTATACAGCCTTGATGTACTCCTTTGAGAAGGCAAAAAGTCAAAAGTACAAAAAGCTCAGTAAAGGTGAATCACTCAGCTATAGAAGATCAGAGCATGAAATCAAGCAAACTGGCTTGATCACTTGATCAGTAAGTCTTGAAATGCTAAACAAGAGCATAGTGTCTTTTAGGTTATTCTATCTGAAAAACTGCCAGAATTGAGCGCAAGCAACATTATTTAAGGTGTATGCCTGTTTCTGGGTCTACATGTCGATTATCAAAACTAGAGACAGTGGTGGTTTATGTGTCATGTAACTGGTATATATCACTTAGGATATCCAAGAGGTTCAGGAAACTTCATGAGACTGACATTATGATGACACAGAAAAAGTCATAAAGCTAATTGGAATTTCCACACCTGGCCTTGTGATTTATTCTGTTGAAACCTCATTTTCTTGATCTGTCAGTGTTTCCCTAATGATAATAATAGATAAATATTTATATTTGTCAAACACTATTACACCTGAAACATACTATCATGTGCTCCATTTAAAATATAAAGAAATTGAACCCATTGTAGTGACTAGAAAGTTATTCCAAAACTCAGCAAGTTAGTAAGATGTGGAGCTGGAATTCAACTATAGAAATTTTGACACCAAATTCCACACTCTTTTCATTTCACTTTTTTTTTCTCTAGACAACAATGTCTATAATGTAATAAGAATAAATGCTTTCTGGGAATATACATCACCAATGGATGTAAAATGGATAGTATTATCTTATTTAAATGTGACAGATGTTCAGGGTAATCTTAAGAGGGATAGATCTGAAATAAAGCAAGCCTCTGGTTTTGTATCCTTGTCTGTCTGCCCTTGGTTTTATTTATTTTATTCTTTATTCTGTTTCTTCCTCTTTTTTAAAATAATTGTTTCTTTTCTGACACACTTTCACGATTCCTATATAGTCCTATCAAGAAAGATAAGACAGGGAATGCAAGAAGAAAAGGGACATCAGATAAAGTCAAAGGAGACCAAAATACAAGCCAGAGAGGCAACAAGAGAAGAGAAAGCCTAGGAGATGGGACCTGACAAAAACTAAAGTAGCTGTTAAAGTCAGGTTAATAAACATGTTGCCATAATAAGTAACCACCATATTGCAGTAGACTACAGAAAAATATTTAAATATATTTCATGTAAAGTGCCCTGAAAGTCTGGGAAGCTTTCTAAGGCCCTTCCCCTCATGCCCACTCTGTGACGGTCTGGCATTCCAAGAAGTTTTGAATTTATGGCACCTCTGGTGACTCAGATGGGCAGGAATCTGTCTGCAATGCGGGAGACTTGCGTTCAGTCCCTCGGGAATGTTCCCCCAGGGTCAGGAACATTCCCTGGAGAAGCAAATGGCTACTCACTACAGTATGACACCACCCTTATGGCGGAAAGCAAAGAACTGGAGAGCCTCTTGATGAAAGAGGAGAGTGAAGAAGTTGGCTTAAAACTCAGCATGCAGCAAACTAAGATCATGGCATCCAGTCCCATCATTTTATGGCAAATAAGTGGGAAAACAATAGAAACAGTGACAGTCTTTATTTGGGGGGACTCCAAAATCACTGCACATGGTGACTGCAGCCAGGACATTAAAAGACGCTTGCTCTTTGGAAGAAAATCTGTGACCAACCTAGACAGCACGTTAAAAAACAGAGACATTACTTTACCAACAAAGGTCCATCTAGTCAAAGCTATGGTTTTTCCAGTAGTCATGTGTGGATGTGAGAATTGGACTATAAAGAAAGCTGAGCACCGAAGAATTGATGCTTTTGAACTGTGGTGTTGAGGAAGACTCTTGAGAGTCGCTTGGACTGCAAGGAGATCCAACCAGTCCATCCTAAAGGAGATCAGCCTTGGGTGTTCATTGGAAGGACTGATGCTGAAGCTGAAATTCCAACACTTTGGCCACCTGATGCAAAGAAGCGACTCATCTGAAAAGACCCTGATGCTGGAAAAGATTGAGGGCAGGAAGAGAAGGGGACGACAGAGAATGAGATGGTTGAATGGTACCACCGACGTGATGGACATGAGTTTGAGTAGGCTTCAGGAGTTGGTGATGGACAGGGAGGCCTGGTGTGCTACTGTCCAAAGAGTCAAACATGACAGAGCAACTGAACTGAACGGACTCACTCCAGTATTCTTGCCTGGAGAATTTCATGGGCAGAGGAGTTTGGTGGGCTACAGTCCTCAGGTATCAGAGTCAGACACACTGGATGAATGACTAACACTTTCACTCCTCACATGTACATAAGATCCCCACATCATGGCAGCAGGGAAAGAGAGGCCGGAGAGTTTAGCCTCAGCAGTTTCTTAAATTGCTTCTGCTTAATTTTCATTATCCATAGTAAGACACACCTCCCATCTAGTGGGAGGGAATTTCTATATTCTATGAAGCTGAAAGTTCAGAGAATTAGATACTGGTGAATCATGGCTTTGTCCTTTACAGTAACTACCGAAGAAAAATGTCAATTGTCACTGAGAAAAAAATGAAATGTTTCTGTTGGGATTTAGCCTATCCTTTAGTTTTCTGTCTAGATTATTATTGAGTTCAAGGATAGCTTAAAATCAGAGATAAGGAAGAATGTTGCCTTCACCTTTGTTTGCTATTATTGCATTTATTAGTTCATTCCCGGGACCTAGAATCTTAAAAGTTTTGGGAAAATAATGATAGAAGAGTTCGTATTAGACACACATGTATTTCTTTAAATCTGTTTATTATGGAAATGAGATGAAGAACCAGTAAATTTCATTCCTCTTGAGATTTGTCAGACTATCTTTTTGTTGTGTCAGCTCTGGACATTTGATTTCATATCATGGTAATATAGTCAAATAGTTAAGAGATGCTCTAAATATAAGGAAGTTAAAAAATATATCCTATTAAAGTATGCCTAAAGATTAAATGTGAATTTAATTTTAATTTTGTAAATTTTTTACATCTGTTGATTTTACCTAGACATTATTTTATATTAGAAGAATTTTATAGAAAAATAATTCCTAATTCTATGACTGCCTGATTTACTCCTAGTAAATTTTATCCTTGTGTTCTAGAAGACAACATCAGCTTGTCTCTTATCTTGTACAATGTCATGCCACTGAGCATACTTGCACAGTAAATGATTTTTTATAATAGACAGCATTACGTGCCTAAGTACCCATGAGCAGGTGTTAAAATTGGAAGCATGTTAAGTATTCTTTTTTGGTAGGAAATAAGTTGCCAGTAGCAAACTCTTCAGGTTGAACAGCAATTCTATTTCATAGGAAAAAATATATATGTATATAAATATTGAATATATGTATATACATGTGTACATGCATATATACATTAAAATATAGGAAATATATGTGTATATAAATATNTTTTTTGGTAGGAAATAAGTTGCCAGTAGCAAACTCTTCAGGTTGAACAGCAATTCTATTTCATAGGAAAAAATATATATGTATATAAATATTGAATATATGTATATACATGTGTACATGCATATATACATTAAAATATAGGAAATATATGTGTATATAAATATTGAAAATATGTATTTACATGTGTACATGCATATATACATATAAAATACATATAGGAAATTAAGAAAAATGAGACATAAATATATCTATATCTGTTTATCTAGTTAGATCTTAATTAGACAGATTGATAGATTCTCACTTCAAAATTGTCAAAAGGTACTTGATTGAATCTCACCAGTCTAAAATTTCCATAAATTTCTTTCAGATTACTCTTTTTTTTCTTTGCACTGCTGTTCTTCATTAGCTGCCTTTATCTTTAAATTTTAAAATATTATATGTATTTTTAAAATTTTATTTTTGTATATGTTTTAAATATTTTATTTTGTATTGGTATATAGCCAGTTAATAAAGGATGTTGTGACAATTTCAGGTGGCAGCAAAGGGATTCAGTCAAACATATACATGTAGCCATTCTCCCCCAACATCTCTCCCATCCAGGCTGCCACGTAACATTGAACAGAGTTCCATGTGCTATTAGTAGGTCCTTGTTGGTTATCCATGGAACATATAGCAATCCATACATGCCCATCCCAAACTCCCTAACTATCGCTTCCTCCCACCCTTCGCCTGGCAACCATATTACTCAGCCATAAAAAAGAATCAAAGAATGCCATTTGCAGCAACACGGATGGACCTACAGTGTCATACTGAGTGAAGTAAGTCAGACAGAGAAGGAGAAATATCGTGTGACATCACTTACACGTGGAGTCTAAAAAGAAATGATATAAATGAATCTACAAAACGCAACAGACTCACAGACTTCAAGAACAAGATTAAAGTATTATGTTTCTTGATTTCTTGATGCCTTATATCACCACTTGTAATGTCTGGCTAGATGTAATACACTCCCATGAATAGATCCCCAACTCCCTGCCTAATAAATAGACCTGTATGATGTCTCCTTGGTCTTATCTGTCACATTCACATCTTTATAATTGTAAACCTAATAATATTAAACATCCTTCTCTATACTAAGTATATCTTATTTATCTAAATTATATTCTATGTGAACTGTCATAAATGTTGAGCCCTATGGATATAAACAAACTTGTGAGGACAGGAGTTGAGGTAAGAAGTTCCAAGGAACAAAAAGAAGAGGAATCCTGAGAAAATACAGTATCCAAAAGGAGACTAAACCAAATTTTGGGTAGATAATATCATTTTTACTTATTATACAATTATTCAAAACAGTCAAATGTGTAAATATATGAGCATATTTTAAGACAATAGCATTTTTTTCACCACTATATTCTCAATTTGATTTGAGAAAGCACTGCTTATCATTTCTTGCATGGTTACTATCCCCAGCACCAAATCCATATTAATTCCTTTGAAAAAATTTGTAGATGTTTAATTAGGAATTTAATATTTTTACTTTTATTATGACATTTAAATATATTTTCCTGTTATTGCTTATTATAATTGTATGTATTAGATATTCTAAATTATAAACATAAATATATAAAGTGACAGTATAATATAGATTATGGTCATAGTTATATCATCTCTTTTTAGTTTCTCCATATAATATTCTTTTGTATCCAGTTTATTATTATGGAGTTTTTGACATTTACTCATTAGATTGTGCTTTTATTATCCTCAGTATTATACTGTGATTTTCTAAAATCTCTATTCATAGAGATGATATGATTTTAGCATTATAGGCTGATTTGAGATGGAGAGTAATTTAGAAATTAACTTTGATTTACCTAAAATGCCTAATTCATGATAAGTCAACCACAAAAATTTTTAAATTCATTGTTCAGATACTCATGGTACTACCAAAGGAAAGTTTACATCTCACTTGTATATGAAATTCAGTGTTAAGCCTAATGCCTATCATTTCCTCATCTTCATTAACTCATGATCATATTGACATATTCCTAGTGACTGTGATTAAATATTTCTAGGAAAAATGTGTTGTTACCAAATACTGTTGCAGCATAATCTCACTGGGAATAAATGACAGAAAGAAAATATTGATGCCCTTCTAGAAAAATCACTGGACAGTTTTGCTGATTGAAACTCTATACTAGCAGCATCCCCTTTTGTACTTCTGAAAATGCTCTTCCTAGAGGACATTTGGCCATCCACTGAGGTCTCAGTAGCTAAACTAGATGAATACATTCCAGAGGAAAAGGTACCCATTTTTCTTTCTTCATTTTTTTTTTCACACTTTCTAGGGACCTGACAACTGTACAAAGTGCTCCCATTTCAAGGATGGCCCGAACTGTGTGGAAAAATGTCCCGATGGCTTACAAGGGGCAAACAGTTTCATTTTCAAGTATGCTGATCAAGATCGAGAGTGCCACCCATGCCATCCAAACTGCACCCAAGGGTAAGCAACTTTACTGGACAAAAACTCAATCAAGTGCATGCTGCTAATCAAAAGGTACACACATACATGTTTATCCCTGAGGCAATCTAGTAAATATATGATACTTTCATGCAAAATTCTATTCATCTTTATATATGTTGATTTTAAGATAAATCATTTCTGTAAGAATGCTTTATGGAATTGAATCTATATCCACTAAAATGTTTCTGTTTAACATTTTTTAATGACTTCTATCAACACCTTCATGAAGTTGGTATCACATATACACTGTGTGAGGTATAGAAATTCTTCGAAATTTTGCTGGAAATTAAAGGTATCTGAAAAAACAAGCAATTATACTTTTGAGATTCCACTTGCTAACAGAGACTTTATGTTTCTTTGTTGTTACAATCAACTTATGTGAGGATCTCTCTTTGATAAATGCTGCCTTGTATTACTCCTTCAACAAAATATAAGCAAAAGCAGTGAAGATAAAAAAAAGGAATTTAATAATATGCATATTAATAAAAATGCAAGTACATTTTGTGAAAGTAATTCTATCATAGGTTAGCATATTACCTAATGTAGCCGATGTAGGACAATTCAAAGATGGGTACACATTTTTTTAACTTTTCAAAAGGATTCATTGTAAAATGAATAATAATTAGAATACCTTTGATATTGGTAACAGTTGAATAACAAAGACATTACATAAAGAGGAAAAGCACTGAAATATAAAAGAAATAGTGTCACTGCATCCAAGGAATCTCAACAACTATTTCTTTAAAAGACAGCAAACCTATTTTAATAAGGACTTTTCTTTTTTCCTCTAGAAGGTGAATAAATTTATAATTGAGAGCAGGTTCACTTGCGCTATCCTCCTTCTGTCCAAAAATCCTCTTCACCATTGTGAGTGCCCACACACATGTGCACATACACGCACAAGCACATGCNTGCATCCAAGGAATCTCAACAACTATTTCTTTAAAAGACAGCAAACCTATTTTAATAAGGACTTTTCTTTTTTCCTCTAGAAGGTGAATAAATTTATAATTGAGAGCAGGTTCACTTGCGCTATCCTTCTTCTGTCCAAAAATCCTCTTCACCATTGTGAGTGCCCACACACATGTGCACATACACGCACAAACACATGCACACTTGTTGTGGAGAATCATCTTGGGTACTTTAGATTTGGCAGGAAACTATGAGATTCCGTAAAGAGATTTTCTGCCAGATTAAGGGCTGGCTGATAGGGAATATTGAAGAAGTAAACCAAACCACATCATTTTCTGCCAAGAGGACATCAATTTGCAGATGCTGCTGCAATTCCCTGCAGGTCAAGAAATCAGCTTAAGTCACTCTGTGAAGTGGAAGAATCTCAAAAGGTAAAGTAATATTCTGCCATTCAAATTCAAATTCAGCTTGGAAGAGCTAATGCCACCTCACTGGTTTACACATAAACACATAGTTTGAGGATACTGAAATAGTCACATAGACACTTTGCTTCAAGGAAACTAGAAAAAATAAGCTGCTCCCCTGGAGAGTTTTTGGCACTCTCAGGTTAAGGGTATTTCATGAAGAAACTGGCGCTGTTGGAGCAGGAGAATCAGCAACAGAGAGGGAAAACTTTGCCTGCTAAAGTAATCATCCACAAGAGGGTTTTATTGTTTTGCAGCTAAAATTAAACCAGTAAATTATTCAATATAATGTTGATGTCAACAGCTGTTGCCATTCAAAATGAGACCTTTTGCTGTTTTTGCAAATCTAATTACAACAAAGCCATTAGGGAAATGAAAGTGAGATCTCAGAACCGTACAGAGTCTGGATGCCTGGCTGGTATGTCTTTCTCCTAGTCCTTTTAAATCATGATTCCACAATACAGGAAAAGATATATAGTGGTGGGAAAGCAAGAGGGGCAACGAAGAGATCAGTTTACAAACATTGGATGTCAACCAAAAAGGAGGATGAAGGTGGAATAGGAAAGAAACCTGACCAGATCATCTGAGAACTCTAGTAAAAAGATGGCTTTAAATTCACTCCTGCAGAATGATGGGGAGATGGAATTTGAATAGTGTATTCCCTGATATCTTCTAAAGTAAATGAATTCTATCACTGACTTAGTCCTGACAGATTCTTGTCTTTGTTTACATTTAGCTTCCTGCCGTTCTTTTTCTAATACCCTCTGTATTGTCTGGGTTCATTCATTTGCTTGAAAGTTCTACGGTCTCAGCCCCAGAATGGTCTAGGAATTTGTAATTTTTAAATGACTAAATCTTCCTCTGTTCACTACTGTGGTGCTCTGTACTTTGAGATCCTTTTAAAGAAGCATTGAGGTGCTCTATGCACTCAGTCCCATTTTTTCAAATTGATCGTGTAGAGATAGAAGCTTTTCTTAGAAAGATCACAGGGACAGTAGAGATGATGGGAGGAGTGACTATTTTTATTCTAAACACATGTAATAACTAAGCCATCAGTAAGTGTGAACTTAACCAGGACAACTCTACTTTGGAAAACAGCTTTTCTTTTATTAATATATGCCAAAATTATGTCCGCTAGATAATGTAGGAACCAAGTTAATGGAAATAGTCTTTCAAATCACACTTTTCAGAAGGAAAATTCTTATTCTGAATATTGTTTAATGATTGCCTGAAAATAAAATTATCTATGTAATACTTTGAGAGCACTTACTTCTCTAAAGGTATAATACATTAAATGTATTGACTCTAATAAGTTCTTTAGATATTAAAAAAAAATTGTGATCCATTTAGCTAGTATCAGGGGAGTCTCACTAATATTCCTAGAGAAAAAGATAATAACATTGTCTCTTCTTGCCTTGACTAGAGGACTTTTATTTTAGCAACTTTTCCCATTTTATTCATTCTTTAACTTTGCTATACTGAACACCTACTGTGTATCAGATCCAGTTATAGTTAAGTTCAGAAATAAATAAGACACAGCTCCTGACCACTAGGAAGTCACAGTCCAGTGAATTTTTATTCTTGCAGTTTGTATCTCTCCTCCATTAGTGATCCCTCTCTATATTTTGAAGCGATTAACAGGAATTTAAAACATAGAAATGATATTCATATGTAAAATTAGCAAGATAGAAATTTTAAAAGAGGACTTATAACCTAAATTTAGCATTCAGGTGAGTGGTCATAGGGCAAAGATTATAGTTTCTTTACTATCACTTACATTCATGACAAATGTCAATTTAATTTTGTTTTGAGACATGAACTAGGATAAAGATTTTGTCAAAATATCTCAACTATGTTACTTCTCTGGGTACATCAAGGTGTTTATAAATCAGTAAGTACAAGCATATGTTTAACACAGTTCAATATTTCAAATTCCAGTGTTTTAATAACATATTATAGTTTCTCTTTCTGAATGTTCTGAAAAGTATCTACTTTGGGATACTAATTATGTAGAGAATGGTGTTATTCCACATTCTTATTCAGTCTCTTATTTGGGATTTTGACTTCAAAAGTTTGATGTTTCCATTATTTTTTTATTTTCCTGAATCAATATGAATTGCTTATGCAAACTTGTTGCTTATATAGAGTTAACATAGAATATATGTATTAAATACACAGTGACTTGTATTGAGTTTTAAAATATGGCCACTTCAGTCATACTCATTCTTCTTCCTCTTCCATTTTTCTTTTATCCTCAACTTATATATACACCTTGAAATTTCAAATATCCTACAAAATTTCCTAGATAAACTTCCTTGACCTCACATCCTACCCTTTTCCTTTGCTTCTATTCTCATATTTCCAATTTGCTTCTCAAGTCATAGCCACCTAAATTCTAGTGACCCTGATAATGTCAACTAACATGCTCTTAGCAGTTCTCTTTCTAGACCTGTCTTGCACTGACAATGATGATCATCCAGTTCCTGAAGTGTTTTCATGACTTGGACCGCCACGACACTGCAGTTAATTAATTTTACTCAATCATATTTTCCTGTTTCGGGCATATGAGCTCATCTGATGTCATTTACTAATTATTGGAGTTCTTTGGGTTTCAGTCTCACTCTCTGTTCTCCTCCCCTTAAAGATCATTCTCCAGCCATCACATCCATTTACGTGATTTCAACCTTCTTCTGTATGTTGTTTCAAAGCTGGATCATTGTACTTGTGCCTCCAGCTTCCCCCTTCTCCTCCTAAACTCCTCCCCACTGCTCATCTCTCCAGCTGTTGAGGAACATTTCTACCTGGATGTAGGACAACCACACTAAACTCTAGGTAACCATGAACTGAAATTATCACCCCTCCTCCGTGAAAACACACACACAAAAGAAGATGTCGCCTTCTGTCCGGCATTCTCCCACCGATGGTACCACTATTCTCCAAGTTTGACATATGAGTCATCTTTAACTCCTGGGCTCTTCCCACTTGCATCATCAAACCAGCCATCAACTACTTTTTTTAACCCCCTATACCTTTCTTAAATCTGTCCCTTTGTCTCTTATCCTAGTTACCATTCTCCCCATTTAAGAATCCTCATCTCTGTCTTACCTAGACTAAAACAGCCTCAGGGTCCAAGAAATCTATCTGAGGGCTCCTAGCTGACTAGTCTTTACAGAGCAAAGAGATCAATGTTATAACATATATCTAGCAAGTTCACAGCTTCCTTAAAACCCTGCAGTGGCTTCCCACTAAGTTTATTTTTAAGCAGATGGTATTCAAGTTCTGGTTTCTATTAAATATGTAGCTTCTTTTTTTCCTTCTCCTTGTTGTGTCATATTTTGTTCTCTAACTGTTCAGAATTATTTGTATCTGTGCATATACATCCTACCTTTCCTCGGATCTATGTATTTGCTGCTGTTCTTTCTTACACCTTAGAAGTTATTGCCACTCCAATCCAGGGCTCAGGACCCAGAACTTTAGCCTCTTAATTTCTCCATGAAGGTTACCATGATCTTCTGAAGCTGCCTGTCCCTCCTCCACATCTCCTAAGCCACTCTTTTATGTCCCTTATTACATTTATCATTTTATACAATACACATATGTTTATGCATCTGTCTCTTTCNTAAATTCACTCCTGCAGAATGATGGGGAGATGGAATTTGAATAGTGTATTCCCTGATATCTTCTAAAGTAAATGAATTCTATCACTGACTTAGTCCTGACAGATTCTTGTCTTTGTTTACATTTAGCTTCCTGCCGTTCTTTTTCTAATACCCTCTGTATTGTCTGGGTTCATTCATTTGCTTGAAAGTTCTACGGTCTCAGCCCCAGAATGGTCTAGGAATTTGTAATTTTTAAATGACTAAATCTTCCTCTGTTCACTACTGTGGTGCTCTGTACTTTGAGATCCTTTTAAAGAAGCATTGAGGTGCTCTATGCACTCAGTCCCATTTTTTCAAATTGATCGTGTAGAGATAGAAGCTTTTCTTAGAAAGATCACAGGGACAGTAGAGATGATGGGAGGAGTGACTATTTTTATTCTAAACACATGTAATAACTAAGCCATCAGTAAGTGTGAACTTAACCAGGACAACTCTACTTTGGAAAACAGCTTTTCTTTTATTAATATATGCCAAAATTATGTCCGCTAGTTGATCATGTAGAGATAGAAGCTTTTCTTAGAAAGATCACAGGGACAGTAGAGATGATGGGAGGAGTGACTATTTTTATTCTAAACACATGTAATAACTAAGCCATCAGTAAGTGTGAACTTAACCAGGACAACTCTACTTTGGAAAACAGCTTTTCTTTTATTAATATATGCCAAAATTATGTCCGCTAGATAATGTAGGAACCAAGTTAATGGAAATAGTCTTTCAAATCACACTTTTCAGAAGGAAAATTCTTATTCTGAATATTGTTTAATGATTGCCTGAAAATAAAATTATCTATGTAATACTTTGAGAGCACTTACTTCTCTAAAGGTATAATACATTAAATGTATTGACTCTAATAAGTTCTTTAGATATTAAAAAAAAATTGTGATCCATTTAGCTAGTATCAGGGGAGTCTCACTAATATTCCTAGAGAAAAAGATAATAACATTGTCTCTTCTTGCCTTGACTAGAGGACTTTTATTTTAGCAACTTTTCCCATTTTATTCATTCTTTAACTTTGCTATACTGAACACCTACTGTGTATCAGATCCAGTTATAGTTAAGTTCAGAAATAAATAAGACACAGCTCCTGACCACTAGGAAGTCACAGTCCAGTGAATTTTTATTCTTGCAGTTTGTATCTCTCCTCCATTAGTGATCCCTCTCTATATTTTGAAGCGATTAACAGGAATTTAAAACATAGAAATGATATTCATATGTAAAATTAGCAAGATAGAAATTTTAAAAGAGGACTTATAACCTAAATTTAGCATTCAGGTGAGTGGTCATAGGGCAAAGATTATAGTTTCTTTACTATCACTTACATTCATGACAAATGTCAATTTAATTTTGTTTTGAGACATGAACTAGGGTAAAGATTTTGTCAAAATATCTCAACTATGTTACTTCTCTGGGTACATCAAGGTGTTTATAAATCAGTAAGTACAAGCATATGTTTAACACAGTTCAATATTTCAAATTCCAGTGTTTTAATAACATATTATAGTTTCTCTTTCTGAATGTTCTGAAAAGTATCTACTTTGGGATACTAATTATGTAGAGAATGGTGTTATTCCACATTCTTATTCAGTCTCTTATTTGGGATTTTGACTTCAAAAGTTTGATGTTTCCATTATTTTTTTATTTTCCTGAATCAATATGAATTGCTTATGCAAACTTGTTGCTTATATAGAGTTGACATAGAATATATGTATTAAATACACAGTGACTTGTATTGAGTTTTAAAATATGGCCACTTCAGTCATACTCATTCTTCTTCCTCTTCCATTTTTCTTTTATCCTCAACTTATATATACACCTTGAAATTTCAAATATCCTACAAAATTTCCTAGATAAACTTCCTTGACCTCACATCCTACCCTTTTCCTTTGCTTCTATTCTCATATTTCCAATTTGCTTCTCAAGTCATAGCCACCTAAATTCTAGTGACCCTGATAATGTCAACTAACATGCTCTTAGCAGTTCTCTTTCTAGACCTGTCTTGCACTGACAATGATGATCATCCAGTTCCTGAAGTGTTTTCATGACTTGGACCACCACGACACTGCAGTTAATTAATTTTACTCAATCATATTTTCCTGTTTCGGGCATATGAGCTCATCTGATGTCATTTACTAATTATTGGAGTTCTTTGGGTTTCAGTCTCACTCTCTGTTCTCCTCCCCTTAAAGATCATTCTCCAGCCATCACATCCATTTACGTGATTTCAACCTTCTTCTGTATGTTGTTTCAAAGCTGGATCATTGTACTTGTGCCTCCAGCTTCCCCCTTCTCCTCCTAAACTCCTCCCCACTGCTCATCTCTCCAGCTGTTGAGGAACATTTCTACCTGGATGTAGGACAACCACACTAAACTCTAGGTAACCATGAACTGAAATTATCACCCCTCCTCCGTGAAAACACACACACAAAAGAAGATGTCGCCTTCTGTCCGGCATTCTCCCACCGATGGTACCACTATTCTCCAAGTTTGACATATGAGTCATCTTTAACTCCTGGGCTCTTCCCACTTGCATCATCAAACCAGCCATCAACTACTTTTTTTAACCCCCTATACCTTTCTTAAATCTGTCCCTTTGTCTCTTATCCTAGTTACCATTCTCCCCATTTAAGAATCCTCATCTCTGTCTTACCTAGACTAAAACAGCCTCAGGGTCCAAGAAATCTATCTGAGGGCTCCTAGCTGACTAGTCTTTACAGAGCAAAGAGATCAATGTTATAACATATATCTAGCAAGTTCACAGCTTCCTTAAAACCCTGCAGTGGCTTCCCACTAAGTTTATTTTTAAGCAGATGGTATTCAAGTTCTGGTTTCTATTAAATATGTAGCTTCTTTTTTTCCTTCTCCTTGTTGTGTCATATTTTGTTCTCTAACTGTTCAGAATTATTTGTATCTGTGCATATACATCCTACCTTTCCTCGGATCTATGTATTTGCTGCTGTTCTTTCTTACACCTTAGAAGTTATTGCCACTCCAATCCAGGGCTCAGGACCCAGAACTTTAGCCTCTTAATTTCTCCATGAAGGTTACCATGATCTTCTGAAGCTGCCTGTCCCTCCTCCACATCTCCTAAGCCACTCTTTTATGTCCCTTATTACATTTATCATTTTATACAATACACATATGTTTATGCATCTGTCTCTTTCATTAAATTGTAAGATCATTAAGAATAGGAAAAATGTCCAATTCATCTTTTTCTCCCCCCAGCTCCTGGAATAGTAGGAACACTTAGAAGACATGTGACAAAGGGTTTTGTTTTGTTTCATTCATTTAAATGAATGAAAATAGTTCATTTCTCATACTTTCCCCTCAAGTTAAATGTTGCTTTCACATATTTTTATCTTTCAAAGATGATTAGAAAGACACAGTTTGCAAACTAACCATAACTTTCAGATTATCACTTGGTAATAAGAAGTAGATGATTGATTTTACAAAAATGGCAATATCATATTTAAGAAAAAACATTTTGAAGGAGATATAATAGGAAACTAGAAAAAAATGGCTCCCTTAGAATAAAAGAAAGCTATCTAATACAATTTGGAATCTTTTATAGCATTTAAATTTTTTTTTATTTAGAAATGGTTCTCATTACAGATTATAGGACCAATCCAATGGTATGCTATGTTCTCTGTATTTTAATTTTAATTTATTTGTTTTTTTAAAAGATTTTTCTCAGTGTATATTTTATTTGCTTTTGTTGAAATACCTTTTTCTTGTATTTCTGTACATTAAAATTTTTCTGGGCCACTCAAAGCCAATTTCAAAAGAAAAATAATTTTTCACCTAGTAAGAATATGATAGCTAATATTGATTTAGTAGGAAAATAGTGACTTAATTATTGTCATACAGAGTTATATTTGTTTACCACTGTTCTATAATTTTCTATAGATATAATGGACAGTCTGGCCTTATACATGAGAACTTTATCAACTCATTATACAGTGATTTTAGTTTCAGCTTCTTTTTCAGTTTTAGAAGTAAAGATTTGGAAAAAAAATATTGCTAGCAGAATTAGTTCAATATATCATAGCTGTACAAGGAACCTTGATAATGCACTAGAGCTGTATGTCTATAATGAGAGGAAAGGGAAAGAAATACAATTCAAATGCATTGGAAGATGGAAGGAATAATATTTCTATGATATTTCAAAATCAGAATTCTGTGTACTTACATTATTTGACTTAAATATTAACCTCAGTGGATTCTGTAGTTACTTGAGTCTCAATTTATTCATTTCTTTGTGGTGTATTTATTTGTTACTGTTTAATTATTATTTCAGTTTATAAAACTGTTTTTATTTGCCTGTTATGGCCCTGCTCTTTTAAAAACAAGTTCAAGATGAACTGCAGTATGGTGAAACAAGTTAATCTGCTTTTTAAATGAATTCATGTTTATAGATAAATATGTTTTAAAGACAGTTACAACCAAGGGAGGGAGTAATGTGATTATGTAAAGTAACCATGAGAATAGCATTAAAGGTTGTTAACTCATTTTCTGCTAAAATCAATTTTTAATGAGTATAAAGCATCAGGTTATTCTATTACATTGACTAGCTCATGTTTCCTTTTTTATTTATTTTGTTTTTCACTTAACCTTAGAACATTTTAGAAGAAACTGTATACATGAGACCAACTATAGCCATTGAGATATTAAGCTCTTCATCAAGAGATATAATCATGAATGCTGCTAATGAATTTAAAGTATTAGAAATGAACAATATGTGTTTGGAAGTTATCCACAGAAACAGATTACACTCTTCTTTACATGGATTTGTTTCTCTGCATTCCATTTATGTGGTATTTGCACTTCATTTCTGGGCACCCATCAAGTAATCATCTTCTCACCAGCTTTAAATTCATGATGTTCCAAAGTTGTCTAATAGCTATAATTTGGATTTGACACAGTTGGTATTGGTCTTCCTGATTCTTTTGAAAATGACTAATTTTTCTTTCCTTGTATTTTTAAAATTCGGATCTTCTCCAGGTGCTTAGGCTCAAGTATAGAAGACTGCGTCGGCCTGATGGATAGGTACTTGGTGTGCTTGCTTCCCATGCTCTTCCTCCAAGGCTCCGTGTGTGAGCACTGGTGCATGTGTGTGCATGCCACTGTGAATGGAGAATGATGTTTTCTGTTCTGTAATTGCCTGCAGGTGTAGCGGTCCCACTAGTCATGACTGCATTTACTACCTTTGGACGGGCCATTCCACTTTACCACAACATGCTAGGTAACATCTACCATGTTTCCATTTTGTCATTCAAATCCTTCCCCAGTTATCATGGATAAGAAAAAAAGAAAAAACAACAACAACAAAAAAACTACTAACCAGTTGGGTAAAGTTTATAATATGTTACATCAGGGAGTAATGAGAGAGGTATATAACTCTTTACATTTCAAGCCATATTTCTTACCTCTTCCTCCTTTATTCATTAAGATTTTGGAATCCAAATCAGTAAGATCATTGATTTCTTTAGTTTTGTATAATTTAAACATGATTTTAAATATTAACCTAGAACTTTAATAGAATCTTTATGTTCTTAATCATGTAGATGATTGCAGAAAGAAATATCTTTAAGAGGGTAATTTGCAAAAGTTGATCTGTTTTCTGAGGTGTTTCTTACTTGATTTAATTTCTGACTTTATTTTTAACTGGTTGGTATATTCCTTAGGTATCAGGATTACTATAAACTAAAGACTGTATAGAAAATATTCAGTATAATACAAGTTAAGAAACAAAGTATTTCCCTAATGTTTATACAAAAACCTATATACAAATGCTTGTAATGGCTTTATTCAAAATCATCAGGACCTGGAAATTATTCAGATGTCTTTTAATTGTGGTATATCCATACCTTGTAAAAATCACTCAGTAATAGAAGGAGCAAACTGCTGATAAAAACAAAACATGGATGGATCTCAAAAGCAGTATGCTAACTGAAAGAAGCTAGATTTTAAAGAGTACCTATCATAGGATTCCATTTATATGGCATTTTGGAAAAGGCAGAATGATGGAGAATGAAACTGATCAGAGTTGCCAGGAACTGGGGTGGGAGCAGAGGGAGATGAGATCTATTACAAAAAGTTGTGAGGCAAAAGAGATGATGGAACTGTTCTGTATCTTAATAGTGATGATGGTTGCATGAATGTATGGACTTGTCAAAAATGGCTATGCTTTACATTAAGAAGAATGAATTTTATTGAACATAAATTATACCTCAAAAATTTGAATTTAAAACATGTCATGTTTAGGAAAATAGTAACTGTACAATGTGGTGTGTAAATACTGTTAGTTTTCTTTATGAAACAAATTTGGAAGAGAAAATTGTGCTAAATTACAATTACAATTAGCAAAGTAACCATTTTGGATAAAGCACTGCCTTTTAATGTAAACTTTTGATTGAAGTGTAACATATGTAGTGTAAAAATGTGCACAACATAAATGTAAAGCTCAATAAATGTTTCCAAATGAAGCATTTGTGTAATCATCAGCCAGATCAAGAAACAGAATAGTATGAGAACCAGAAACACTTCTTGAGGCCCGTTTCCCTTGAACTAACAACGCAGGTCAATTTGCCTGTTTTTGTACTTTATATACATTGAATCGTGCACTATGTACTCTTTACATCTGACTTCTTTTGCTAAATACTATATAAACGAGATTCATCTATGTCATTTAATTTAGTTGTAGTTTTTTATTTATATGATATTTTGCCTTTAAATGTTTTTAAAACAGTCTAACATGATATTTCTTATTAGAAAATTATTTTTTAATAAAATAAATAGAGAAATCAAATTCTAAAAAGAAAAATGTGGTAGCTAAGTGATTTATACAACAGTGGCACTTTGGCATTTGGGCACAATCAAGATCTATTAATACAAGTGTTTAGAGCAATGTCAAATTATGAAAAAAAAAAAATAAATGAGAGAGAAACACAGAGACAAGAAGGGAAAGAGAACCTAAGGCCCAAACTGCAGTTTTATAAACGAATGTCTGTTTACTCCTGTATATATATTTATTCTCCTTGAGATTTGGTTGAGTCACTGTTCTATCACTTTGAAGCATGTATATGCATTTGTTTTTGATGATTTTCTATAATCATTGCAACCAGTTAACAAGAGGCAATATAGTATGGTGGTTAAACGTGCTGTCTTTGGAATCAGATTTTCTACTATTTTTTAGATGTGTGACTGTAGGTAAGTTCCTTAAATTATCTGAGCTTTGCTTTCTTCATTATACAATAAGATTATTAATATCATTCATAAGTTGGCTTGGAAGATTGAGTTAGTCAATAAGATAGTGCCTGGTTTAGCAAAATCACTCAGTACCTATTACTTACCACTTCTCTAGACAGAAACTATTTTAAATATTAGAGATGGAGGAGCATATCCCTCCAAAGGGTGGCAAGTCTCTCAGAGTAACTCAGGAAGCTTTGATATGTCCCTCTGCCCCTTTGATAGGCCCTTTAAAGGAAGAGAGGACATTTCTTTCATCATCTTGAAAATCGCTGTCTTAACGAGGGCCGCTGGTACCAATGGCAGTAGGTCATAGGCATAGGCATATGAAGAGGCAGAGAAAGTGTTAAAACCATAATGACAGATGACTTAGGTTTTCAGTGATAGTAATTGAGGTTTATCACTCAAAATCATAGTGTGTCTTACAAAGTTAGTATTTCCAACATTTAAATAAAAGTGGTTTGGAAATTTTCATTCCTGGTGTTTACGTAGATTTCCAGGCCATTCCTTTTAGGCTTAGGTTAACAGATCAAATTCGTATTAGCTTTCCCATAAATAAGTTTGGGTTTTCCTGGTGGCTCAGATGGTAAAGAAACTGCCTGCAATGTGGGAGACCTAGGTTTGATCCCTGGGTTGGGAAGATCTCCTGGAGGAGGGCATGACAGCCTGGAGAATCCCCATAGACAGAGGAGCCTGGTGGGCTACAGTGCATGGGATCACAAAGACTCAAACACAACTGAAGTGACTCAGCACTGCACATGACCCATAGCAGCATATAAATTGTAGACTTCAGCCCATCATTCTGACAAAAAGTCACCTGTAGGCCTTGGTACAGGTGAAGCACAGAGGTTCTTGAATGTGAAAACCTGGGGTCAAGTATTGACTCTACAATATTTTTTATCTGCAAAATGAGGACAATAATGGCAACTTTTAAAGTGAGAATTCTTATACTTCATAAAATTGGTGGGAAGATTAACTGAGATAATGAAAAGGAACTATTGTTTAGTATGTATTCACTGATGGTAGTTATGAATCTAGTTGAAATATTAGTAAAATAATCTTTTTAAAAATTTCATGAGGTTGTGCACTATTAGTATTTTATAGCAGGTCACTAATCCAGTAATTCAGTTACTATAGAATTAACACATCCAAATTTCTCAGATTCTAAGGACCTAAATTTTGTATCACATTTCGTAGTATAATGATTTCAAATAATTGATAGTAGATAGCTAATTGTTCCGTTTAGATATCTCTACATATCTTCTGCTTTATTGACTATGCCAAAGCCTTTGACTGTGTGGATCACAAGAAACTGTGGAAAATTCTGAAAGAGATGGGAATACCAGACCACCTAACCTGCCTCTTGAGAACTCTGTATGCGTCAGGAAGCAACAGTTAGAACTGCACATGGAACAACAAACTGGTTCCAAATAGGAAAAGGAGTACGTCAAGGCTGTATATTGTCTCCCTGCTTATTTAACTTCTATGCAGAGTACATCATGAGAAACGCTGGACTGGAAGAAAGACAAGCTGGAATCAAGATTGCTGGGAGAAATATCAATAACCTCAGATATGCTGATGACACCACCCTTATGGCAGAAAGTGAGGAGGAGCTAAAAAGCCTCTTGATGAAAGTGAAGGAGGAGAGCGAAAAAGTTGGCTTAAAGCTCAACATTCAGAAAACGAAGATCATGGCATCCGGTCCCATCACTTCCTGGGAAATAGATGGGGAAACAGTGGAAACAGTGTCAGACTTTATTTTTTTGGGCTGAGGATGAGATGGCTGGATGGTATCACAGACTCGATGGACGTGAGTCTGAGTGAACTCCGGGAGATGGTGATGAACAGGGAGGCCTGGCGTGCTGCGATTCATGGGGTCGTAAAGAGTCGGACACGACTTAGCGACTGAGCTGAGATATCTTTAATTAATATTTCTTTTTAACAAATTTAAGTTATTCTATTCTTACATTGACTTTTACATTATGTTGACTCTGTTCTTCAATTGTATTGACTTGTTGACTGACTTGTCAGATGCTGTTTATAAGGCAGTTTGGAATTTGCATAAAAGATTTAGCTTGGACATTTCAGAAAATATTTATGAGCGTGGATTGTTTTGACATGTGTTGGATGAGAAAGAACAAGTATTGCCTTCAGGTCCTGCAGTAAATACTTACTTCTCAGAAATGGGGTGGATATATATTTAATTGAAAGCAGGGACCTTGTTTAGTAATATTATATTTCAGGTCATTTCTCATTTTAAAATTCCATCACAGTTTAAGCCTCTATCTTAATTGATTAAAGTAAAGTTTATATAATAGGAGGATAAAAACATGATAGAAAATAATTGTTTTAAGTTTCATACATAATATTTTAACTGGGAGATTATCCAAAACCTAGTTTTCTTTTAGTCACAGAAAATTACATTGAGCATGTCAATGTGGTCATTTCAAAATATTTAAAGTTCATACTCCCTACTGCCCCATTATCCTCTATTCTGTTTCCTAAACCAGCAGGAAAAGAGATTGAAGATTTAAATGAAAACAGGTGAAATGTTTCCAATCTTGATTGACTTTCATTTTCTAAGCAGTGTTATTCTTTCCCAACCCTGCAATTTACGAATTGGTTTTCCACACTCCATTTACCTTGTAGGCTGCTGCTGGAATTTCTTCCAGGAAGATTGGATAGGATAGAATGGAATTTATTTTTTTACTTGTAGTCTCCAGAATATGCTACTTACAATGAAAATAATGCTTGATATTTTGAAACTTCTCCATACTTTCTTTATTTGAAATAAATTCCTTAAAAATAGCATTTAGCTTTGATGTTCTTTCTATTCCATCAAGAATCTTATGAAGAAATACATTTAGAAAAGTTTTATTTTTAATATTCCTCTTGATGCTATTTATTTTAGCTTGTATATATGCTGTTTTTGTATAGATTCTGCTAGAACAATGTATTCTATTCTATTTTAGTTTCTTAGTCAAATATATATCCAGAGCTTTTTAAAAATCTTAGTTTCTTACTCTCCTAGAGCCTAAATTTGTTCATCTCAACAAGGAAAGACTCTGTTGGCAAAGTATTTTTTTTTTTTAGTTATCAATTCAAACTTCACTAATTTTTTTATTGAATTTATAACAACTAACAGAAATGATAACAACTAATAGATGTATGTTCAAACATTTTTATCTGGCTATTTGTTTCAACTCAATTATACTAATTGCTTCACAATATGCAATAAGGTGATTGAACTTAGTTTAACTCCCTAAATCTCATAAAAGCAGACACGTGAAATGTTTCATGCCTGTGTCACACTTTTACTTTACAATATAGTAGTTATTACCTAAGAGGTCACATGACAGTTTATCCTTTAGCAGTGTGACCCATGTGTGATAAATGAGAGGGCTGATGTGATGTTCTTGGCACTACTTTCAGAAATGGCACAATCGTTTTTCTTTGCTTGTTTTGCCTCCAAGGAAATTAGTTTGTAACTTATGTCCAAATTGAATAGTCAAAGTTGCCTGTAGACAGTTATGTTATTTGAGTGACAGTTTGTTATGATCCATAAGTTCAACAAATAAAAGTACACAGGCTTTTTATTATAAGTTTATCTGCAGTCCATCATGTTTCATATATTAAATTTACTTTTGAATTAAAGAGAGTTCAAGAGGTGAAGGAGAGTGAGTGAATTTCTTTTTCTCCAACTGATTTGGGTCCCACACTTTGAAGTACTCAAAAAATACCAAAATTATCAAAGACTCTTAAGTCAAGAGTAAAACATCTCAGATCAATTGATGCTAATTCCTTCTCATACAATTCAAGTGGTTATTTTATTTATTTTTTAATATAAATATATTTATTTTAATTGGAGGTTGATTACCTTACAATATTGTATTGGTTTTGCCATATAGCAACGTGAGTCCGCCACAGGTATACACGTGTTCCCCATCCTGAACCCCCTTCCCTCCTCCCCCCTCCGTACCATCTCTCTGGGTCATCTCAGTACACCAGCCCCAAGCATCCAGTATCATGCATCGAACCTGGACTGGCGATTCGTTTCATACANNACATTTTCTTCTTTCTACTAGATTGGCTGTCTCTTATACACATCTCGTGTTCCCCATCCTGAACCCCCTTCCCTCCTCCCCCCTCCGTACCATCTCTCTGGGTCATCTCAGTACACCAGCCCCAAGCATCCAGTATCATGCATCGAACCTGGACTGGCGATTCGTTTCATACATGATATTTTAAACAAAGGTATTCAGTGACACAGTTTGCATGAATGGCTTTTGTAATGATATTAAAATGTCCATACGTTGTTACAAAGCTTTTACACATCCTAGAAACATTAATATTAAACTCGAACTTACTGACCGTAAAAAATGTGAACTAAAGTCATATTTTTGACTGAAAGTCAAAAGAGATTTTAAGAGCATTGACTGTAGGACAATAATAGAAAATCTAAAGATAGGATTATTGAACTGGGAAGATGTTTACTATACCAGTGAAGGGTTGGAGCAAAAATTTAGTAGATCGAGGTAACCATTATGAATACTTTTTTACTCTTTTCCATCAGCATCCTTCTATGGTGAAGAAATTATGGTGTTTATAATTAGTAATTTCTGATCTGGAATGAAGTCAGGACTGCCTTCTGTCAATGATCTCAAAATATTTTAAGCTTCATTCAAATTCATTACTGAATGTCTTTTATTGAATGGAAGGAAAAAATAAGAGATATTCCTGAAGACTTAGCTCCTTTCTTTATACAGATACTTACAGTTTTAAATGTATTTTGCATGTCTTTTTCCCAAGATTTGACCTCTGGCATATATATTCTTATAAAGTATAATTAAAAGGTATAGGTATGTCATCAACATTACTAAGTATTTTTCATTGCAATTTTAGTAGACTAGAATGCTATATATATATATAATATTATGTTCTATTTATAACTAATATCTTTCAGATTAAGAGCTGTCTATATTGCAACCAACTAAAAATATAAAACTATTGCAAACATTTCTGTAGTACATAGAGAGATGTATTGACAATGTAAAAAGGAAGTGAAAAAGTAGCAGATATGGCAAAATATCCAGTAATTCCTAATAAAGAAAATTGACTTCATGCTTTCAAGTGACTAACATGTAAATATGGTAAACAGTAAATGATATACACATGTATAGTATGTATATACATAGGACTTGGAATTAATCTTGGCATTACTATACTATAGAATGATTAGGGTTAACACATAGAGCATATATCCTTGGTCGTTTGCCTACTCCTGGTATTTAATCTTTAAAATCATGCTTAGTGTGTGTGTGTGAAGTCATTTGTGTTTATAGAAAAAAATCAGAGTAATAGCATAACTGTGGATGTATTAAACATTTCCAGTGTGAAGATATTAGTGAATTTAGCATCTAATGGTATCATAGTTTTCCCTTAAAACCTATTTTGCAATTCAAAATACTATAGATCAGGATTGTATACTAGATAACTAAATGGTAAAGTTTAAAAACAAACAACTTTGTGATTAGGTAGGGTGAATGAATTGTTCCCCTACTATATGCTTTCTATTACCATGTAAACAAAGCTTAAAAACTGAAACAGAAATAAAAGAACAGTTCTATAGGTAAAAGCACAGGCATGGCTAGGTTCTCTCCTTAGGATGTCACTAGGCTGAAATCAAGGTGCTGTCTGGACTGTGTTCTCAACCAGAGCTGGGAGTCCTCTCCCAAGTTTAGTCAGGTGATTGACAGAATCCAAGTATTCGCAGCTGTAGGACTATGGCGGTCTTCCAGTGCTTGCTCTTTGCCATGGGCATGTAGCACTTCACGTAGCCTGTTCCATCTTTAAATATGGTGACTGTGTGCCAGTTTTCTCATTATTGAATCTTTTAGTCTTTATCTCTGTGACCTCTAGACTCATATTCAAAGTTACCTGAGATTAGATCAGGCCTACCTGATTGTCTCCCTGTCTCAAGGTCAAGTGATTTGGAACTTTAATTGCACTGCAAAATTCTTTTGCAATACACATAGAATAGTATTTGATTGACTAACTGGATAAATGTATGTTTATACACTAGAGGCTGAAATCCTGGGAGCCATCTTTGAATTTTGCCTACCTGGCCTACTATATTATTTTCAATGATTCTTTTCTTATTTCTTCCTGTCCTGGAAGGAATTTTGTTTCCTTCATCCCATGTAACTTTGTCGTATAAGAACACCTTTAAGTCCAAGAGAAATTGGTCTTACTAACTTCAAATAATATATTCTTTATTCGTCTGAAAAAGAGCGAAAAACAAGCACTTAATTATCTCAGAACTAAAATCATGGTTCTTTTGTACATTTATTTGCTATAAGGTAAGGGGTCAATATGCACATTGGCTGTAGGAGTTCAGTACTCCATTTGTGAGCAGTAATTCACAGAATAATCAGGACCAAACTGCCCCAATGTTAACACCAAATTTATGGCATTTCTTTTTATTTGTCAGAGAGGTGAGTCTTCCCTAAGAGGGCTCTGCTGCTGCTGCTATTGCTAAGTCACTTCAGTTGTATCTGACTCTGTGCAATCCCATAGACGGCAGCCCACCAGGCTCCCCCATCCCTGGGATTCTCCAGGCAAGAACACTGGAGTGGGTTGCCATTTCCTTCTCCAATGCATGAGAGTGAAAAGTGAAAGTGAAGTCGCTCAGTCGTGTCCGACTCTTAGCGACCCCATGAATTGCAGCCTACCAGGCTCCTCTGCCCAAGGGATTTTCCAGGCAAGAGTACTGCAGTGGGGTGCCATTGCCTTCTCCAATAGTGCTCTAAACCTATTCTATTCAATATGGCAACCACAAGCCACGTGTGATCACTAATTTTGAACATCATTAAAACAAATTGATATGTACTGTAATTGTAAAATGTACACTGGATTTTAAAGACACCATATGTAGAAAGGAGCATAAACTATCATTAAAATTTTGCCATATTGATTCAAATGCTAGTAATTTTGGATATATTGGGTTAAATGGAATTTTATTATAATTAATTGCCTCTTTTAAAAATATGTCTATAAGAATATTATAAATAATCACTTGCTTGAATTAGATATCTCATGGACAGCACTGCTCTAGAACTGTCATCATCAAACTTGGAATACTCTTATCAATGAAAAACTTTTATCACAAACTTATCTATACAAGTATATAAATAGAGTTTATGATAGATATTTAACAGAATGAAATAAAATTTAATATATAAAAACTAAAATTTTTCTTGCCTCCTCACTTTGGAGTTCACAGATTTTGATTCTAAAATGTGATATCTAGATGGAGGAGGAGTAGATCTTTTTCCTATGAATATTTTGCACAATAAGTGAAAGTCTTAGTTACTCAGTTGTGTCCAACTCTTTGCAACCCCAATGACTGTAGCCTGTGAGGCTCCTCTGTCCATGGGATTCTTCAGCCAAGAACATAACAGTGAGTATCCTTTCCCATCTCCAGAGGATCTTCCCAACCCAGGGATCAAACCTGGGTCTCCTGCATTGAAGACAGAGTCTTTACCACTTGAGCCACCAAGGAAGCCCCCATGAATAGTGGAAGGAATCCTTTTTCATGTTCACAAAAGGGTATTCATTATCTTCAGTAGTTTACAGGTGGAATGAATCAGACAGAGCCAGGGAGAAGCATCTATTTGCCTGAGCCCATCTCATATACCTGTATATTTATATGTGCCCAGAGATCTTATAAACTTCTACAAGTGAAGACAAAAATATGATCATTTGGGTCTGCATTTAGAATTCCTAATATTGTCCATTTTAAAAATGAAAATCACTCAAAGACGTGGAATTATGTGGCAGTTCAGTTCAGTTCAGTCACTCAGTCGTGTCTGACTCTTTGCCACCCCATGAATTGCAGCATGCAAGGCCTCCCAGTCCATCACCAACACCTGGAGTCCACTCAAGCCCATGTCCATTGAGTCAGTGATGCCATCCAATCATCTTATCCTCTGTTGTCCCCTTCTCTTCCTGCCCTCAATCTTTCCCAGCATCACGGTCTTTTCCAATGAGTCAGCTCTTCGCATCAGGTGGCCAAAGTATTGGAGTTTCAGCCTCACCATAGTCCTTCCAATGAACACCCAGGACTGATCTTCTTTAGGATGGACTGGTTGGATCTCCTTGCAGTCCAAGGGACTCTCAAGAGTCTTCTCCAACACCACAGTTCAAAAGCATCAATTCTTCAGTGCTCAGCTTTCTCCACAGTCCAATTCTCACATCCATACATGACCACTGGAAAAACCATAGCCTTGACTAGATGGACATTTGTTGGCAAAGTAATGTCTCTGCTTTTCAGTATGCTATCTAGGTTGGTCATAACTTTCCTTCCAAGGAGTAAGTGTCTTTTAATTTCATGGCTGCAATCACCATCTGCAGTGATTTTGGAGCCAGAAAAATAAAGTCAGCTACTGTTTCCATTGTTTCCCCATCGATCTGCCATGAAGTGATGGGACCAGATGCCATGATCTGAGCTTTCTGAATGTTGAGCTTTAATCCAACTTTTTCACTCTCCTCTTTCACTTTCATCAAGAGGCTCTTTAGTTCTTCTTCACTTTCTGCCATAAGGTGGTGTCATCTGCATATCTGAGGTTATTGATATTTCTCCTGGCAATCTTGATTCCAGCTTGTGCTTCCTCCAGCCCAGCATTTCTCATGATGTACTTTGCATATAAGTTAAATAAGCAGGGGGACAATATACAGCCTTGACATACTCCTTTTCCTATTTGGAACCAGTCTGTAGTACCATGTCCAGTTCTAACTGTTGCTTCCTCACCTGCATACAGGTTTCTCAAGAGGCAGGTCAGGTGGTCTGGTATTCCCATCTCTTTCAGAATTTTCCACAGTTTCTTGTGATCCACAGAGTCAAAGGCTTTGGCATAGTCAATAAAGCAGAAATAGATGTTTTTCTGGAACTCTCTTGCTTTTTTGATGATCCAGCAGATGTTGGCAATTTGATCTCTGGTTCCTCTGCCTTTTCTAAAACCAGCTTGAACATCTGGAGGTTCCCAGTTCACATATTGCTGAAGCTTGGCTTGGAGAATTTTGAGCATTATTTTACTAGCGTGTGAGATGACTGCAAAAGTACGATAGTTTAAGCCTCTCTTAAAATTATATTTTGTAGCCAACATTTCTGTTAAAATATTTTTTCAATTTTTATATGTCATAAATGAACAATATTTAAGCAGAAACATTTCTTAAGTATAGGTCAAAGTCTCTATTTGTATGCATTACACATACACTAAGATATAAATACATTCAGAAAAGAGTCCAAGTTATTCCCCCAGATAACAGACATACATTGGATTGAACCCTAAGAATCTTTTCCTTTTTTTAATATTTCCTACTTAACTAAAGGAATCTAATTAACTGGGACCCCCTTCTGTGATGTGGTTATATAAAATGATATGTAGATATTAGCTTAAATTGCTCTCTTCATGATTTTTTCTTATTACTTCAGCACATTCCCTAACTAATCATTCTTTCATAAACATACAATTATTTTTAAACTATGTGTGTAGGCAGGAGCTAATTAACAGAGAGCACTTTGATTTGCCAGTGAAATTCCTCACAGTTATTTCATTATTTGCTACATCCCCCCTCAAACTAAATATAATTTCATTTTAGTAATTTCACAGTAACTCATAACCAGTGAAAGAATAATCTAGAAAGGGAAACCCACCTCTAATAAACTCTGAATGCTTGTAGCCATTGTAATTTTTATAGCATTCTGTTCCTCAGCCCAGAGTAAATGATTCCATATGTTTGAGTCATTTATGGAATAATTATAGTTACTTTTAGTAGAATTAAAAATAAAACAGCAATAACAAAACCTCTTACTATAAAAAGTTTACATATTGGAGGAGAAAAAAACCTCTTCTTTTTTAAATGAAAAAAAAACACACAAAATTATTTCTAAAGTTGTTTCTTTCTTGAACTTCTGTATCGCAAATTCTAGATTTCAAATCCCAAGTTCAGTCTCCAGGGGAAATGCCACCATTGTACTGTGCACCAAAAAGAAAGAACCAATGGAAAAATCAAAACGCGACTTCATATTTCTGTCTTAGAATAGTGTTGCTTTTTCCAAAATCTTCTCATATTTAAAGTTTGATTTTTGCCATTCTTAAGGGGAAAAAAAATACTAATATATGTCTATCAGGTGCACCCCATTGTCATATTTAACTTTCATGATATAAAATAGTTAGCATCATTATCATTTAATGAATGAAGAAACTGGTTCAGAGTAATTAAGCAATTTACAAAAAATCACTTAACTGATAAGTCAAAGAGCAAAGATTTGAGCTCAGTTGTGTCTGATTGATTCTAAAAACCACATTTTCTTCTTTCTACTAGATTGGTTCCCAAGTGGAAAAACAGTTAAGAGCAATCCCTTTGGTGAGGATGATTTAATATTTTATAGCCTACTAAAACAATTTTACCCATTATTTTTCCTTTAGTTCTGTCTTTTACCTATTTAGCTTTCTTCTGATGTATAGCATTTTATAATGCTTATCCTCATACAGCATATTTTATTCTAATAATACACCTGGTATTGCTTGATCAGAATAGAGCAATATTTCCCATGTTTCAAACATATACTCTTGTAGAATGGTAACATTATAATATAAATATATTTTTACTTTCTATATGTCAATACATTAGTGACAAAGCAAGGACATTTGTGAATGAACATAGGTGATCTCTTATTTTCTAAAGTGGCAGATATTTATAAATTCTGAATAGATTTGGTAAAAGGACTGTGGTTCCATATGAGAACTGCTTCCATCAGACCAGACACTAATTTGAAATTAATGCTGCCACCCCCAGACTAACTTATCAAATGTGGAATTAAGAATCCAAGCTTTATGGACACTCAGAAATATAATGTCAGACAATATAGTGCGGGGTTTTCTCAGGGTTTTTTCCTTAGATTTTCCTCTCTGGTTTGTTTGTCCTGTAAGATTTGTGGGATATGCAAGACTGATTGAAAGTTGTAGTGAGGACAGAAGGTAGAGGATGAGTCCCTAGATTGTGAGCCACTTGATTTTGTTTCATAAGGTGGAAAGCAATTTCTGCTAAGAAAAAAATCTTCTCACTGTTGATACAATCAAACATACGATATTTTGTTTGTTTTTTGAAATGCTAAAACAAGAAAAACTTCACTAATATATGTATGCTGCTTAACAATAACCTGCCAGCAAATATTTGTTATATTTACTACATGTCACCACTGAGGAGAGAATGAACAAAAAATTCGCACAATCCCTAACATAAAATTTATGGTATAATAAAAGAGACAAAATATTCAATATCATTTTCTAATTATTTATTTGCATTTTTATTTACTGTGAGGAAAATTGTAAATGGATTGGATGGTGTTGTGATAATAAAATAGAAAAATATTGCAGATGACATCTGGGTGTTTTATCTGACTTAACTTGGTGACAGATGAACTTAATTGCAAAACAGAAATAGAGATACAGATATAGAGAACAAAATTATGGATACCAGTTCGGGGAAGAGGGAGGTGGGATGGGATGAGTCGGGAGACTAGGATTAATATATATACACTACTATGTATAAAATCGATAATTAATGAGAACTTACCGTATTGCCTGGGGAACTCTACTCACTACTCTGTGGTGATCTAAATGAGAAGGAAATCTTAAAAAGTATGAAAAAATATGAAGAAAATCTAAAAAAGTATGGATATATGTATAAATATAGCCGATTATTCGCTATAAAGCAGATACTAACACAACATTGTAAAGCAACTATACTACAATAAAATTAAATATTTTAAAGTACAGAAATGAAAAAAAGTGACATGAAGACTCAAAAAGAAATGGAAGAAATTTTATAAGGAAAATAAAAAATTTTGTTGGGGACATGATAGGCTTGATATCTGAGTGAAGATTTTGCATGGACAGATAGTTATAACACTTTGGAGCCAAGAGAGGGTCTGAATTATCAGTTGTATTTAAATCCATAATGTTGGATGAAATTAAACTGGCAGAAAGTACATATGGTAATGTAAGCCTTAGGATAGTCCATCATTTTCTAAGGACTGGTTTCATGGAAGACAATTCTTCACAAGGGGAGTGGGGGTGGGGGATGATTTGAGAATGATTCAAGCACTTATACTGTGCACTTTATTTCTATTATTATTACATCAGCTTCATCTCAGATCATCAGGCATTAGATCCTGAAGGTTGGGGACACCTGATTTAAGAGACAGAAGAGAGGGAAAGGATATAATATAACAAAAGAGATTAAGACAGAGAAATTGAGGGTAGGAGGAAAAACAGAAAAAAAAAATGAATTCTGGAGGTCAAGTGAAAAATGTTCTTAGGTGAAATGGATTGACTAAGGTTAATGCTGATAGAGAAGAATTGACCATCTTATCTGACAAGGTGGAAAGTGAAAGTAAAAGTCTCTCAGTCATGTCTGACTCTTTGCAACCCCATGGACTATAGCCTGCTTATGCTCCTCTCATGGAATTTTCTACACAAGAATACTGGAGTGGGTAGCCATTCCATTCTCCAGGAGATCTTCCCAACCCAGAAAGTGAACCAAGTTCTCCTGCATTACAGACAGATTCTGTACCATTTGAGCCACCAGGGAAGCCTGGTTATGGTGAAACTTGAAAAAATGAGAGCAGTTTCCATTGGTATAGTAGCAACAAAATGGGTTAAGACTTGAAATGAGTTAAGAAAAATATGTGAGAAGACAGAAATAGAGACAACTTGTACAGAGAAACCTTTCCAAAAGTGTTTGCTGCAAGCAGATAATATGAATTCAAGAATAAGGTTTTTCTGTGTATTTATTTTTGTTAAAATAGGAAATATAACATTTATAAGCTGATGATGATGCAAAAAAAAAAAAAGGAAAAATGTGTATTTCAGGAGATACTGAACAACTACAAGCAAATTTTTCTTTAGTTTTTAACCTAGCATACTGCAGTTCATGCGGTTGCAAATAGTCGGACCCAACCAAGCGACTGAACAACAGAAGGAATCAGCACGCGAGTAGAGAAGTTGGCCATAGAAAGGAACAGAGACTATGAATACATGGTAACTGGAAGAAATTTAGAGCTTATAGGCACATATGCAGGTAGACAGTGGATTTGCTGCTAAGAAGATGGGGTAATTCACAACCTATAATCTTTTAAAATAAAATATAAGATGAGATATCATTTTAAGTTGGAGTAGGGTAGAAAATACTGTTCATGGGGTTCTCAAGACAAGAATGCTAAACTGGTTTGCCATTCCCTTCTCCAGTGGACCATGTTTTGTCAGAAACGTGTCAGTCCCAAAGGAACTAGTCAATCCTAAAAGAAATCAATCCTGAATATTCATTGGAAGGACTGATGCTGAAGCTGAAGCTCCAATANCTAAACTGGTTTGCCATTCCCTTCTCCAGTGGACCATGTTTTGTCAGAAACGTGTCAGTCCCAAAGGAACTAGTCAATCCTAAAAGAAATCAATCCTGAATATTCATTGGAAGGACTGATGCTGAAGCTGAAGCTCCAATACCTGATGTGAAAAGCTGACTCAATAGAAAAGGCCCTGATGCTGGGAAAGATAGAAGGCAGGAGGAGAAAGGGACAACAGAGGATGAGAGTTGGATGGCATCACCGACTCAACGGACATGAATTTGAACAACCTCTAGGAGATGGTGAAGGACAAGGAAGCCTGATGTGCTGCAGTCCATTTGGCTGCAAAGAGTCAGACATGACTGAGTGACTGAACAACAACAGGGAAGATAATATTAGAATTTTTTAAAAAGGGAAGATTTGAATTCATCAAATGTAGAAGGAGATCATAAGATGTATAGTATAAATTAAAATGATCTCTTTGCCATGTTTTATTCAGCTGTGCTGTGATTGTTTAGATAATGTAGGCATGGGTACTTAAAAATTTGTGTTTACCCAGGACTGGTGTTCATTGGTAGGACTGATTTTGAAGCTGAAACTCCAATACTTTGGCCACCTGATGCAAAGAGCTGACTCATTGGAAAAGACCCTGATGCTGGGAAAGATTGAGGGCAGGAGGAGAAGGGAACGACAGAAGATGAAGTGGTTGGATGGCATCACCGACTCAATGGACATGGGTTTGGGTGGACTCTGGGAGTTGGTGATGAACAGGGAGGCCTGGTGTGCTGTGATCATGGGGTCTCAAAGACTCCAACATGACTGAGCAAGTGAACTGAACTGAAATGAGGATTGGAGTTTTGCCAGGTATCTACTAAAGCCAGGAAGTAGAAACCAACGAATTAAGGCTATATGAAAAATAAATGATAATAACAAAGGTCATAAAAATTGTGGCATAATAAAAGAAGTTGGCATATAAGTGGGGCTGAATGGACATTGAAAACACATTCAGGTTAATGGCCTGAACTTCCCAATATTGTCAAATATTTGAAGTAGAGATACTAGCCTAGGTGAACTAGAGAAGAAGCTGCTAGCCTGAAATAGTGTACTTGAAATAAAGATTCTGGTGGTGGAACAATAAATACAACTACCAATGGGAGTGGGATTGAGGCTTTGGGACACAAATAAGTAAGAAATTGGGAAACCAGGGAGTTGGAGGAAGATGGAGAGAAATGAAACATTCAACAAATATTTAGAATTTAAAATTGGTTACTGGGTTTTGTAATTAACTAAATTTGAAGTAATTAGGGGGTCTTCCCTTGGGGGTCAGTAGTGAAGAATACACCTGTTAAGGCAGGAGACACAGATTCGATTCCTGAGCTGAGACTCCATGGAGAAGGAAATGACAGTATTCTTGCCCTGTGGAGAGAGGAGACTGGTGGGCTGCCATTCATGGGGTTGCAATGAGTGAGACACAACTGAGCAACTGAGCATGCACACTTGAAGTCTTAAATAATTAAGAGAAGAAACTCTTTATAATTATTCCTAGGATTCTGACTTGCAAAGTTGAATGGATATTGGTAACAATGACTTATATGTGGCATGGTGTGAGAGTAATAAACTCATGAATGTATTTTTGGATGCACTGAATTTGGGATGATTTTGGTAGAACCAAGTGATGTTAAGTGGGCAAATTAATGTACACCTATGGAATTCTTTCCATATACAAATGGAGTAAAAGTGAATAGGAAATTTGAAATGCAGAGAACTACTGTTGATGTATTTTGAGAGATTTACACATGAAGAAAACAAATATCAAGAGAAGGATATTTTGAAGATGGATGAAATTTCAGTGTGTTTGGAAGACTATAGAGTGACAGACTAGAGACACAGGATAGAGAGATGACCAGTTATGGGATTTACTGAAAAATCTAGAAGAATTTAAGGGCAGAGGAAATGTGAAAGGATTAGACTTGGAGACAAAAAAAGACACCTGATAACATCTTATCAGGAGAGAGAAACAGAGGATACAGAAAGATGCAGATAGATGAATAAAAGGCTGAGGAAGTTTCTGTTAAATGTTCTAAATTTCCTCTGAAGTTGTAGATGAAGCCATCTTACCAAGAGAGAGGAACAGTATGTTTTAATATATGTGGATCTGTGAAGAGGGTAAAGAGGTCTCGAATTTTTAAACTCAAATATAAATTATGCTAATTTTTGCTTTTACTATATTCTGATGCTAATTCACAAATCATCAATAATTTGCAATGTGATACTCTATGTGTATCCAAGTGAAGGTCATCTTTTTGTATTTTTGTATGAAAAATAACAGGTTGTGGTTTGCTGTCAATGACTCTGTACTCATTAAATTAGAAGACTGTTAAATATTTAATCAGAGTCTAACAGCATCCTGTGTGTGTTCTAAGAAATTAACAGATTTCAATACCTGTAGTGATAATTGCAAAATGCTGATATATAACAGTTACTTCAAATTATACCATTACCAAAAACATCAGCAATTTTTTGTGTGCATTTGTGCAGGCAGAGAACATGTGTATATAAAGAAACCAGGATTTTTTTCTATTTAATTTTCCTTGAAATGATCTTATGTAAGGAATTATGTTGTAAGGAACAATTTTATAAATAAAATATATTTGAGCCTGATTGCATTGATGAAACTAAATTTATCCTCAAACTATCTTAGGAATTTGTGTCATATACCTCTCTTAAATCTAAAGCCAGTAAAGGTAGATATCCAACATCCTGATGGTTAAAGCTCACTAGCTGAGATTTAGATATTTCTTTTCCTTTTCTTCCTGTTTTTTAAAAGGTTAATTTTTATCTTCAAATATATTTTAAAATGATATTTAAAATTATAAATGTAAAGCATCCTCGGTATATGAAATATAGAGGTATATGTGTACACATGTGTGTTTATCCTTCTAACATTTCAGTTCAGTTCAGTTCAGTTGTTCAGTCATGTCCGACTCTTTGTGACCCCATGAATTGCAGCACACCAGGCCTCCCTGTCCATCACCAACTCCTGGAGTTCACCCAAACTCATGTCCATAGAGTCGGTGATGCCATGCAGCCATCTCATCCTCTGTCATCCCCTTCTTCTCCTGCCCCCAATCCCTCCCAGCATCAGAGTCTTTCCCAATGAGCCAACTCTTCTCATGAGATGGCCAAAGTATTGGAGTTTCAGCTTTAGCATCAGTCCTTCCAAAGAACACCCGGGACTGATCTCCTTTAGAATGGACTGGTTGGATCTCCTTGCAGTCCAAGGGACTCTCAAGAGTCTTCTCCAACACCACAGTTCAAAAGCATCAATTCTTCAGCTCTCAGATTTCTTCACAGTCCAAATTTCACATCTATACCTGACCACAGGAAAAACCATAGCTTTGACTAGATGGACCTTTGTTGGCAAAGTAATGTCTCTGCTTTTGAATATGCTATCTAGGTTGGTCATAACTTTCCTTCCAAGGAGTAAGCGTCTTTTAATTTCATGGCTGCAATCACCATCTGCAGTGATTTTTACCCATATACTAATCATATATATTAATACAATAACAAAAAGTTTTGTTTACTTACAGATGGGAACATTACACATTATTCAGCAACATACTTGACTCAATAGTACATATAAACAGCCTTCCATATTTTAATTATTTAAATTAGATCGTAAATTAAATTTTGGTTTGTTTATTTTTGACTATTTTGCCAAAAAAACTAAAGTACTAATAATATATCAGTGGTCACAAAAGAGATGATGGTGTTTTCCAACTCACTGCCATGGAGTGAAGTTAAGGCCTATTAACTGCCATCTCTTGTTCTTCTATTTGCCTGAAGAAAAACTGCAACTTTGCATGAACTCAACTGACAAGATGAGCATATGACCAGGTAATATTTCACATGGAAAAATAATGTCATGTAACCTGAAAAGTTAAAAGACTGAGAAGAAATTTTGCATCAGTTGAGAAATTTAAAATAAAAAATTAATAGGTCTACTTCATACTTCTTTTAGATTATTTCTTTAGTAATCATTTGCAACATGTTAAATTATCTTTCCTGGATCCTCAGACAGTACATAATATCAAATATGGCCTAATGTTAATAGTATACATAATTTCAATAATAGAAAAATAATAGACAAGGAACATATTGAAAAATTAATATTCTAACTGAGAAGAGGTTCTGGTTAATGTAGATATGGATTTTTTCTTTAATAATAATGATTTCTTTTGCATGTAAATAAAGTGGTTTCAGGCAGTGTAAAGTCGTCTTGCTATTATTTCAATATTGCTTGACTTGACTTAGGTTCAATTTTTTTTCTTTGTTTATGTTTTATCTGGTGGCTCTAAATCTCTATTCAGAACATCTGTTGACTCATAACATCTTGTAAGCAATTACTTCAGAAAAAAAAAAAAAAAGGTTTCCCCATAATTAGAAACGCATTCTAATTAGGAATTGGGCATTTATATAAGTTTAAAAAGTAGGTATATTGTTAAACATTGTTATTATTCTCCAAAGTGTGTAGTTGTGATTTTGGTCACAATAAACCTCCCCTAAGAACATTAAAAAAAAAGAAAATCCTTTCTATGCTAAAAACATTGTTTAAAGTGTGGTGCAANCCGTCTATGGGGTCGCACAGAGTTGGACGCGACTGAAGTGACTTAGCAGCATTATGTTGCTTACTGGATGTCCTGATATTGAATCACCCATCTTATTAAAATAAACCCAGCATTTTGATGTGGTACTTTATAATGTGCTGCTGGATTGTTTGATAATTTTTTAAGGCTAATAAATATTGTTCGATAATATTTTAAGGATAACGTGCTTAGTTGCTCAGTTGTGCCCAACTCTTTGTGACGCCATGGACCTGCCAGGCTCCTCTGTCCATGGGGATTCTCCAGACAAGAATACTGGAATGGGTTGCCATGCCCTCCTCCAGGGGATCTTCCCAACCCAAGGATCAAACTAAGGTCTCCCGCACTTCAGGCGGATTCTTTACCGTCTGAGCCACCAGGGAAGCCCTTTAAGGATAAGATTCTGGTAATATTGTAACGACTCTGTATTAATCAAAGACATTGGTATAGACTTTTTAAATAAGGTCTTTGGTAAGATTTGCGTGTCAATTTGTACTTGCTTTATAGAAAGGTGTGCGAAGTTTTCTTTTTCTATGTATTCTCTGGAACATTTAAATGCCATTGAAATTTATCTGCTCCTCAGAGGTCTGCTGACATTCCCTGTCGGATCATCTGAATCTGGCGGTTTTCTCAAGGGTGGCACTTTGGCAATTTCATTTCTTCCCCTGAAATTAGTCTAGACCTTCTATTCTACTTGTGCTTGATTTTGGTAAATTATGTTTGAATTATGTTTTCATAAAATTGTACATAGTATTCTGTATCTTTTATTACCTCTCTGATTTACCCCTCTTGTAACTTTGTGTATTTGTATTTTCCCCTTTTATTTTTCTTATTAGGTTAGATATTTATTTATTTTATTGATTTTTTTAGAACAAATGTTTTCTCGTTTAGGCTGTAGTTTTTCTCTTTTATAGCTATTACTTCCTTTCTTTTTTTCTGCTTTTCCTGAATGTATTTTTCAACCCTTTGAGTGAGAGGGCAAATTCATCTGTCTTGGGGCACTTAGTTTTGCTGACATTAAAAGCTGCACATTTTCTCCTGGAGCACTGGACTTCAGGTCGATCCCACACATCAGGTGCCTGAGTCTTGTTCTCATCTCCCGAGGTTCTGCAGCTTTGCCTCCATCACCTCCTCAGCCCAGGACGACTTCCTAGAGGTTGGGAGCCAGGGCCTTTTTGTTTTCTGATTTTGTTATTAATTTGTAGATTTGTTGCATTTGTAATCACATAGTTTACTATACTTAAATCTTTTCAAATTTTTTGTTAGGATTTCCTTCCCCCCCTTGTGTAGGGCATCTCCCCACCCGACCCACAATAAAAGTATTCAGTCAAGGCTGATGCAGATAAAGCCTGCTGAATGATCAAGAGACATACTTAAGCAGAGTGGCTCAGACTGTAAAGTGTCTGCCTGCAATGCAGGTGACCCGGGTTCGATCCGTGGGTCAGGAAGATCCCCTGGAGAAGGAAATGGCAACCCACTACAGTAGTCTTGCCTGGAGAATCCCATGGATAGAGGAGCCTGTTGGGCTGCAGTTCATAGGGTTGCAAAGAGTCGGACACGACTGACCAACTTCACTTTCACTTTCAGTAGAAGCACCAGGGTTAACTGTTACCNTCCGTGGGTCAGGAAGATCCCCTGGAGAAGGAAATGGCAACCCACTACAGTAGTCTTGCCTGGAGAATCCCATGGATAGAGGAGCCTGTTGGGCTGCAGTTCATAGGGTTGCAAAGAGTCGGACACGACTGACCAACTTCACTTTCACTTTCAGTAGAAGCACCAGGGTTAACTGTTACCTGAAAAGGGAAGAGTTATCTGTGTTGTTTGTTTTTAAAAATGTGATTATCTGGAGATAAAAGTATTTGATAGTTCAACACAAGTAAAGAAAGAAAACTTGGAAAATCTGGACATCGTTCCTTTTACACTTAGGATTTTACTTGGGTGACAAGTGAAAATGAAGCCTGATGTCAGTGGCTTCAACCAATAGGTTTATGTGTTAGTCTTTAAAATACAGAGAAGTCTAGAAGTGTGGGGGCTACTATTGCCTTTGGTTCCACGGAGCAGTAACATCGGGGTCAGAATCCATGTCATTTTCTTATCTTTCTGTTTTGGTAGCAAGATGGCTCCTGCAGCTCTAGCATTACATCTGAGGACAGAGGAGGAGAGACAGATTTCATCAGTTGTGCTTATCCTTTCCCAGAATTCTTTTAGCCAACATTTGCTTTTCACTCATTGGCCAGATTCTTTTTTTTTTTTTTAATCACATCAGGATATAGAGAGACTGGGGAAATTGTTGAGCTTTTTAAAATATCCCTGAATTAGAAGCTATTAGGGAGAAGGCAATGGCACCCCACTCCAGTACTCTTGCCTGGAAAATCCCATGGATGGAGGAGCCTGGAAGGCTGCAGTCCATGGGGTCGCTAGGAGTCGGACAAGACTGAGCTACTTCACTTTGACTTTTCACTTTTCACTTTCATGCTTTGGAGAAGGAAATGGCAACCCACTCCAGTGTTCTTGCCTGGAGAATCCCAGGGACAGGGGAGCCTGATGGGCTGCCGTCTATGGGGTCGCACAGAGTCGGACACGACTGAAGCGACTTAGCAGCAGCAGCAGCAGGGAACAGGGGATTAGGAATGACAGCTGGATTAGTCAGTTTGACACAGGATGGTGGGAGTGAGGGGACTTCCCAGACGGTGCTGGTAGTAAAAAACCCGGCTGTCAGTGCAGGAGACAAGACATGTGGGTTTGATCCCTGGGTCAGGAAGCAGGAAGATACTCTGGAGAAGGAAATGACAACCCCCTCCAATATTCTTACCTGGAGAGTCCCTTGGACAGAGGAGCCTGATGGCCTACAGTCCGTGGAGTTGCAAAAAGTCAGACCTGAAGGAAGCGACTTAGTTTGCAGGTATGTAGGCGTGTGGTGAGGGTGAGAGATAAACCAAACTCCTACAAGAAAACAAAAATAACAACTGATCCAAGGATTCTTTTCACAGCTTTTAGGAGAAAGTATTTTGCTTATTACTTTAAATTCAATAATAAGCAAATATTAAACATGTATATTAGCTTCAGTTCAAGAAACACTAAATAAATAACTTTTCCCATTATCTTTTCACTAGAAATATTTTAGAATTACACTTCTTTTAAGTTTAAAAATATTTAGAAAATTCTAAAATTGTTGAAATATTTATGTGATTTTAAAGGTTGATTTAAGATGAAAAATATCTAAATATTTATAGAATTTTTCATTCAGTTGTTTATTCATGTAATGTTCATTTAATTCTTGTTTTCATGAGACAAACTAGCCTCCCAAAAATATAAGGACACCTGTGACATAATTCCAACACTTAAAGGACATATATCTGTACTTTTAAAAGTAGAAACTTTATTTTACCTTTAAGCTCTGAATATGTACACATCTCTAAAGTTATTTGAAATTTACACATTGCTCATGAGTAAACTTTGACATGGCACCTCTACTCTAGAACTCCTAAATGAGCTAAATTAAACTAGAATTCAGTAGATAATGGGATATATTAGAACTAAATGTTATAAATTAGAAATAAAAGAATATTTGCCCTCAAAGGGATAGATTATGCCTAACTATAATCTTATTTAATTTGTCAGTAAGGAAAATGTTGGTGACCTTGACAAGTACTGATTTAGTGGAAAACCTAAAATGTAATGGGAATTAGTTCAGTAATTAAGAGAGCACAAGAAATAATTATAAACACCTAAATAAGTTTAGTTTGAGAGTGTATAAAAGAGACACATAGTGCTAAGGGGAGATATTCTTATGATAGCAAAATGGAATGAATTGGGTCACAGAGATGGCGATAAAATTGAGGCCATTTATTAGTACTTAGGACTTTATATCTAAAAACATAAGGTTGTTCCAGTGAAAATTACAAACTCATAAAATAAGAAAATATGAGGTGGCATATTCCAGAATAATTATGTTTACCTACCTTTTTCAATTACAGAACATTCTTTAATACCAAACGTTCAACTCTCTAAAAAGGGGGTATCGTTAGGACTCAGAATTAACAAAAATCTGTATAGACTTCCAAAGGTGCTTAGTTTCAGCTTGTCTTAACCAATGGGAAGAACAGCTCTGGTATAATAATACAAATAACATTTTTAAATGTATTAGCTATTTTAGATATGTGTTACATTAAAAATGAATGTTTTCAAGTGATTACAACAAAAATAGATTGATACAGCAAACTTTACCAAACTTTGGAGAAACAAAGCTCCAAAATAAGTTTATCAGGGAAACAAAAGGAAAAGGAGGAGGAAAGAAAAGAAAAATGAAAACAAAAGCCCTTTAGTTCAGTTGAGTTCAGTTCAGTCACTCAGTCGTGTCCGACTCCTTGCGACCCCATGGCCTGCAGATGCCAGGCTTCCCTGTCCATCACCAACTGNTATCAGGGAAACAAAAGGAAAAGGAGGAGGAAAGAAAAGAAAAATGAAAACAAAAGCCCTTTAGTTCAGTTGAGTTCAGTTCAGTCACTCAGTCGTGTCCGACTCCTTGCGACCCCATGGCCTGCAGATGCCAGGCTTCCCTGTCCATCACCAACTGCTAGAGTTTACCCAAACTCATGTCCATTGAGTCGGTGATGCCAAAAGCCCTTGAACCTTTTTCTTCCTTTTCCTTTTTTAGCATTCCCAGAGAAAAAATAAAGTATTGGGGAAATGCTTAAAGAAAATTCCATTATGTTATCTATGGTTCTCTTTAATTAAAAAATTTGAAGCTATTAATAAAATCAGCATAGGTATAAGTGTTGACATTAGAAGAGGAATCACCGCTTCTCCATCCAAATGTTTTTTCTCTTTGTTTCTCACCCCATGATGGGAATCATCCACCTTCCACTCACCCAAGCACCGGAGTCTTGTCATCTGCGGCTCCTCCTTTGTCTGTCTTCACCATCAGGTTTATGCACTGGATGTATATTTCTGCTGTTGTAAATACTTTTCTACTTCATCCTCTATACTTCCCTACTCTGTCCCTCACTGCCACCAAGAAGAACTATTGAAATAGTTATTTAGTCTTCTTTTCCTGGCTTATCTATCTAGTGTATTAGAAGAATAATCTTTCTAATATACTCTTGTAATCATATTTTAATGAAAACAGAAAAGGTTTTAGAGTAAAACAAGACAAAATTCAAAATGACTAACAACTTAGAATGCTTAAGACCTGCTGCAAGTTTTATAACCTCATCAAACATAAATAATCAATATGTTTTCTTTTCCTGGCTTATCTATCTAGTGTATTAGAAGAATAATCTTTCTAATATACTCTTGTAATCATATTTTAATGAAAACAGAAAAGGTTTTAGAGTAAAACAAGGCAAAATTCAAAATGACTAACAACTTAGAATGCTTAAGACCTGCTGCAAGTTTTATAACCTCATCAAACATAAATAATCAATATGTTAGAAGAATTAGTTGACATAACACATATAAAACACATCAGCAGGCAAAGAATCCACCTCGATGCAGGAGACACTGGAGATTCAAGTTCCCCTGGAGGAGGAAATGACAACCTGCTCCAGTATTCTTGCCTGAAAAATTCCATAGAAGAGTAACCTAGCAGGCTACAAACCAAAGAGTCACAGAGAGTCAGACATGACTGAGTTACTAAGCACAACACATATAAAACACATGCCAAGTGTAGCTTTTTCAATCCTGAAAAATGTTCAGTGATCCCACATGGATGTCCAAAATCCTGGCATTTTCCCCATAGCTGTAGCTGCTCTTAAAGTCTCCTCCCTTGTCATTTCATCTAGCTTCTCAGTAATGTGTGCAAGTCCCCTCAGTGCAACAAAAGTTTGCCAGAAGGGCAAAATAAATAGAAAATATGTCATCTAAATGAAAAGAGTGATTTTTTTTCAAGGACATTTTCTTACTCCCTTTGTGTAAATATTTCACTTTAAAAAATTGTTTTTAGTCTAAGGCAAGTATTGGGGTGCTTTATAAACATACTAAAAATCAAAGATGTTTTCTATACATAATTGTATGTAAAATGAAAAAAAAATCCAAGTTTTAGGTAAATTAGCTTGTAAATTCTCTCAAAAATGGGGCTGTTTAATCTGTATTATATAACTGTGCCCAATAAATTTGACACAAATGTGTGATATTTTGATAAAGATAAACGCAATTTTCTACAGTCTGTGATCTCTGTTAGTAACGTGTATTGTGTTGTGCTTAGTTGCTCAGTCGTGTCCGACTCTTTGCAACCCCATGGACTGTAGCCCTCCAGGCTCCTGTGTCCATGGGAATTCTCCAGGAATATTGGAGTGAGTAGTCTATCCCTTCTCCAGGGGAGTTTCGTGACCCTGGAATCCACTGGGGGGCTCCTGAATTGCAGGCAGATTCTTTACCAGCTGAGCTACCTATGCCCATTAGTAGCATAGGTGTATGAAATTACAGTGATGAGAATGAATGGAGATTTTGAGGTGAAGAAAAATGTTAATATGTGAGAATAAAGGATCGTGCCTATAATAATTTACTTCTCTCCTACTTTAGTTCCTGTGGAAGAATAGGTAATGGGATAGAGCAGTGTTTAGTGGACCTTGTATTTTGCAATTAAATATTTTTTAAAAAATTATGTTCATTTCATTAAACATATGTATATATTCTATTCTACCTATACAGATGATGTTTAAAGTGTTCTAATATGAACATTGATTGTATTGTACAATAAGTATAAACCACACAATACATACACACAACCCTAAAGACAGAAAATTTACCTGAGCTCTTACACAAATCTGCTGAAAGTTACCTGAGCTCTTATACAAATCTGCTAAAAGTTCTTTCTTATCTAATTCTCTTTTAGTATTTTATTTGTAACAATTCATAGATATTTGTCAATTATACTTCAGCAAAGTTGAAAACAATTCAAAGGTGTAAAATTCATAGGTTGGTTATTTGTACTCTTAGGATTGTGTATTTAATCATGAGAATAGTTGCCTCAAAAATCAAATGTGCAGGTTTGTATGCTTTCCTAAAATTGCAACAAACAAAAACTCATAGAGAGGTATAAATATGACTTGTAAATTGAAGGAAGGAATCACTGAAAAACTATTAGAATTTTTTTCAGTTCTAATTCTAGACATAATCCAAGTGATATTTACATATTTGTTTAATGGTAAAATCTTTTCTGAAATACCTTGTAATGCTGTGTTTTGAATAATATGTAATAGCAGGCTGCCATCTATGGGGTCACACAGAGTCAGACACGACTGAAGTGACTTAGCAGCAGCAGCCGCAGGATTATGAAAACTTACTGGGAAAAAACACTTATTTAAACACATGAAAAGTCAAGAAACATTCATTTTCTTAGGAAGAGGGACAGTATATTTTGCTTCATCTGCTTTAGTACTTACATTTCTGGTCACATTTAAGATATGATAGAGGAATCTCAAATCCTAATCAAAGGGTACTGTAATAACCTAGGTAATATACTGTAATACTCTAGGTCTCATCAAATAAAAGCTATAACTATCAACTGATTATTGCCTCAGAGTTTTATCCACATCACTTTCATTTGCTCAAAAAACAAAAGATGTATCATATTTATAGAGGAAGTAGAATTATGGGTCAGATAAGTACAGTTTACAGGAGGGGAAAAAGAAAAAAAAAACAAAACACATACACATTAATATGGCTCTCCTTGCCCAAGGCAGTAACCCTTAAACTGTCTTCTGGGGAATTTCAATATTTTCTGGTGTTTCAAGATCTCTTGTTTCAAATCTGAACCACTTTGGGGAAGACTGAACAGATGAACAGTGCAGTAAATACTATCACCAGAGTGATAGATTCTGCTTGTCTTTGCTTTTCCTTTAGGAAATTCAAGTTTTTTAATCCCCTCAAAATCTTGTTAACTGTTCTCTCACTGAGAAAATAAAATGAAGCTAAGTGAAGAAATAAAGCACTTATAATTGTCAATAAGCACATAAATGACTTTATAGACATGAATCATAATGGACATAGCAATGCAAAGAAAGTGCCAGTGTGATGAGAATTATAACATTAAGATAATGTAAAATCAAATATAAAATTAAAAACTAAATATAGAATCAAAGAGTTTATTAGAACTCCTAAATAAATGTATGTGCATTTTATATGAAATAAAGCACTTATAATTGTCAATAAGCACATAAATGACTTTATAGACATGAATCATAATGGACATAGCAATGCAAAGAAAGTGCCAGTGTGATGAGAATTATAACATTAAGATAATGTAAAATCAAATATAAAATTAAAAACTAAATATAGAATCAAAGAGTTTATTAGAACTCCTAAATAAATGTATGTGCATTTTATATTCTCTATTATCAAATGTAAGTATTGAAGAATAATCTGATTAATTATATTTCTCTTCTCTAAAGTAATTCTAATGAAACATCTTTAGAAAGAAAGACAACTTAATATAGGGGAAAAATTGATGAACTTGAGATTACAAGATGTAAAATGTTAGCATTACTATTTATGTTTGACCTTATCTAAGTATCTTACCTTTTTTGAGTCTATTTCTTATTTTTAATATGGGGATTTTAAGATCTATCTATATTGCATGGTTATTGTGAAAGTATGCAATGTATATAAAAAGAAAATTTTAGTTAAAAATATATAAGTATTACCAGAATGAAAAGACTTATAGTCAATCTATTTAAATTATTTGAACATAAGTGCAGTATTTCCTGGGTGTGAAGTCAAGGGGGCCTCAGGAAGCATCACTATGCACAAAACTAGTGAGGATCATGGAATTCTAGCTGAGCTATTTAAAGCCTAAAAGATGATGCTGTTAAAGTGCTGCACTCAATATGCCAGCAAATTTGTAAAACTCGGTAGTGGCCACAGGACTGGAAAAGGTCAGTTTTCATTCCAATCCCAAAGAAAGGCGATGCCAAAGAATGTTCAAACTCCCCCTACACACTCACACACAATTGCACTCATTTCACAAGCTAGCAAGGTAACGCTCAAAATCCTTCAAGTCAGTCTTCAGCAGTATGTTAATAGAGAACTTCCAGTTGTACAAGCGACATTTAGAAAAGGCAGAGGAACCAGAGATCAAATTGCCAACATCTGCTGGATCAGAGCAAAAACAAGAGAGATCCAGAGAAACACCTATTTCTGCTTCATTTATTTCATTTGCTGTGGATCATAACAAACCGTAGAAAGTTCTTCAAGAGATGGGAATGACCAGACCACCTTACCTGCTTACCGAGAAACCTGTATGCAGGCCAAGAAGCAACAGTTAGAACTGGACATGGAATGACAGACTGGTTCCAAATAGGGAAAGTAGAACATCAAGGCTGTATGTTGTCACTCTGCTTATTTAACTTCTATGCAGAGGACATCATGCAAAATGCCAGGCTGGATGAAGCACAAGCTGGAATCAAGATTGCCGGGAGAAACAGCAATAATCTCAGATACAAACGACACCACCCTTAAGGCAGAAAGCGAAGAGGAACTAAAGAGCCGCTGGATGAAGGTGAAAGAGGAGAGTGAAACAGCTGGCCCAAAACTCAACATTCAAAAACCTAAGGTCATGGCATCTGGTTCCATCATTTCATGGCAAATAGCTGAGCAAACAATGGAAACAGTGAGAGATTTTATTTTCTCAGGCTCCAAAATCACTGCAGACAGTGACTGCAGCCAAGAAATTAAAAGACGTTTTCTCCCTGGAAGAAAAACCATGACAAACCTAGACAGCATGTTAAAAAGGAGAGACATCACTTTGCTGACAAAGGTCTGGATAGTCAAAGCTACGGTTTTTCCAGTAGTCATACATGGATATGAGAGCTGGACCACAAAGAAGGCTGAGCACCAAAGAATTGATGCTTTTGAACTATTGTGCTAGAGAAGACTCTTGAGAGTCCCTTGCACAGCAAGGAGATCAAACCAGTCAGTCCTAAAGGAAATTAACCCTGAATATTCACTGGAAGGACTGATGCTGAAGCTGAAGCTCCAATACTTTGGTCACCTGATGCAAAGAGCCGACTCACTGGAAAAGACCCTGATGCTGGGAAAGACTGAGGGGAGGAGAAGGGGATGACAGAGGATGAGATGGTTGGATGGCATCACCGACTCAAGGGACATGGGCTTGGGTAAACTCCGGGAGTCAGTGACAGACAGGCAAGCCTGGCATCCTGCAGTCCATGGGGTCGCAAAGAGTCGGACACGGCTGAGTGCCTGGACAACAACGACAGGCTCATCACACCCCCAGAACGAGCGCATCCCCACACCTCCTAGTTCGCCTTCGGTAGCCCAAGGCCACCGTGGGGCGCTCCTCCCAGCTCCGAGCTTGAGGGCCCTGCCAGGCCCTGGGGATGTGGCCCTCCACGGCCCCACAGCACACTCACCAGGGCTGCTCCAGGGCCCGCAGCGCCGAGCCAGGACCCGGCGAGGCCCAGCGTGGGGAGGCACAGTCAGGACCAAAGAAGCAAGGGTGCCAGCTGTGACAAGGGAAGGGCCCTGCGGGGCAGCTGGGGAGGGTCAGGGCTGCCCAGGCTCCTGGCGGGGCAGCGACCCGGGGGCGGCTGCGGCTCGGGCGGCAGAGGGGCCAGGAGGGCCAGGGAGGACAGGCCACTCCGCTGCCTTTGACCACACACTTACGTCAGGGTGGAAAGGTGGGTCTAACATGTGGGCCTCCAGCCGCCTGAAGCTGATGTCCCCGAACACGGGGTGTCCCTTGACTTCAGCCGCCCCTTCACCCCTGCAGCCCAGGCGCTGCTCAGGATCCTTGGTGAGTAACTGTGGAGGAGCATAAATGAGTCAGCCAAAGCTCCCAGGATAAAAGGAAACCCCCGAATCTCCACAATCATGGCCAAAGAATTAGGGAGGCAAAGAGCACCTCCAGTGCAATAGTCACTCAGATTTCAAAGAATCAACCAAACCTCATCACTGCAGATTTTACAGATTTCAGATACGTAACGCTTCCAAAAGGAGTTCAAACTAAAGTTCTGCCTCTGAGCTATCAAAAAAAAAAAATAAAAGTTGACTGAATAAATCCTTAACAAAAGTTTAACCCTGTAAAAATTAGGAGATGTTTTCTCAAGAAATAGAAGCTGTCTGGGAACTTCAAAGACACCATTTCCATGCCAAGTGACATGGATAATTAGAAACCATTTTAATTTATCCATTAAACAGATCACTAAGAACCTCAGATGAGGCAAAAATTTAGCAAACCTAGTTCTAAAAATTGTGTATTCTTAAAACTAATAGAAAGTGTTTCCTTCAAAAGCATCCGTTACATAGACATTTGCCCGGGCAGACCGCTGAGCGACGGCAGGGCTGGATCCAGGCAACAGCAGCTAAGTGAGCTGCAGCACGCAGGTCACACAGATCCCTCGGCTTCCCAGGGCACATCAAAGTCCAGTTTACAGCCTGGCTGTTGTTCAGGCCCTCAGTCGTGTCCAGCTCTTCGTGGCCCCATGGACTGTATGCAGCGTGCCAGGCTTCCCTGTGCTTCACTGTCTCCAGGAGCACGTTCACACTCAGGTCCATCGAGTCCGTGAGGCCCTCCAGCCATCTCAGCCTCTGTCGGCCCCTTCTCCCCCTGCCCCTAATCCTTCCCAGCATCAGCGGCTTTTCTAATGAGTTGGCTCTTCCCCATCAGGTGGCCAAAGTACTGGAGTTTCAGCATGAGCATCAGTCCTTCCAATAAATATTCAGGATTGATTTCCTTCAGGATTGACTGGTTTGATCTCCTTGCTGTCCAAGGGAGTCTCAAGAATCTTCTCCAACATCGCAGTTCAAAAGCATGAATTCTTCAGTGCTCAGCCTTCTTTCTCACATCCATACATGACTAATGGAAAAAGCATAGCTTTGACTAGACGGACCTTTGTTGGCAAAGTGATGTCTGCTTTTTACTAAACTGTCTAGGTTGGTCAAAGCTCTTCTTCCAAGGAGCAACTGTCTTTTTTAATTTCGTGGCTGCACTCACCATCCTCATTGATTTTGGAGCCCAAGAAAATGAAATCTGACATGGTTCCCACCTTTTTTTCCCATCTATTTGCCATGAAGTGATGGGACCAGATATAGTCTGTTAAGCGTGCAATAGTCTGACACCTAAAAAAAGTATATGTTTAAAAGATGCTGCTGCTGGGGAAGCAGTAGCAGTAGGGGCCTCCCTGGTGGCTCAGTGCAAAGAATCAGCCGACGCAGGAGACGCAGGAGACCCAAGTTCAGTCCCTGGGTCGGAAGATCCCCCGGAGGAGGGCACGGCAGCCCACTCCAGTATCCTTGCTTGCAAGGCTATAGTCCACAGGGTCGCAGAGTCGGACATGACTGAGCACACACACGCCTATGCAGACTTGTTTAACACAGGGTTGTCACAAACCTTGACCTTGTAAACACAAAACACACACACACTATTTGTGAAGCACAGTAAAAAGGAGGTATGCCCATTATTGCCAAAAATCAAATGGCCTTCCTCCACAACTTTCAGTCAAAAAGATCTGCCTCGGCTCCAAGGCGCACAACAAAGCTCTGGACCTTGGTGACCTGGGGAGGCCATGGGCTGGGGCACTGCCAGGAGCTGGGGCGCTGCCAGGGGCTGGGGCGCTGCCAGGGGCCGGACCTGCCCCATGAACAGGGTTCTGTGGGCCAACGCTGGCTGTGAGCTCAGGTGTCTGGGTGTTGACAGCGCAGGGGTGCGCAGGGAAGTGCCCCGCGGAACCACGCAATACCGAGGCTTTGTCCCAGCCCTTCCCCCTTCCTGGACCCGCTCCCCACCTTTCCCCAGCTCCCAAACCCTGCAGGCAATGCCTCCCCACCCACCCAGCCTGAGCGCTCCTCACTCGCCCTGCCAGCACCCAGGGCCCAGACCCCCACCTGGATCATCGCAAAGCTCTGGCTGGCCCTGCCCTTTGTCCCGCCCACCGGCCCTGCCCCCTGCCCTCCGCCCACAGCCAGCTCCTCCTGCTCCCCCAGGCAGAGCCAGGCCTCACAGTCCACCCGCCCCGAGCAGATGAGAGTGCTCCTAGAAGGGGTAAGAGCTGCTGGGGAGGGGCCCAGGGTGGATTCTCAATAAACCCTCCTGAATGCAAACCAAGTTTAAAGTTCGCTCAGGAAGCCCTTCATGTTGGCTTAAGAGAAGTAAGTGACAAGGAGAGCTTCTCTCTCTCCCTTACTGCCAGGATGTTCTTGCGGCAACAGTGGCAGACACGGGGCCGCCATCGAGTCAGGTGCTGCAGAGTGCCCCGAAGGGTCTGCTGCCTGTCAGTGCCCTGTGAGGTTGGCCAGGACCCGGCGCTGTCCTGCCCTTCAGCAGCAGCAGCACCTTCGGGGACAGCAAACAATGGCCTCTGCTCTGCTCTGCGGGATCAGGGACCCCGAGACTGGCGACGCTGCGCCTCCTCACCCCCTGCCCCCGCCCGAGCCCGACCCACCATGCTGCAGATGGACCTGGCGTCCTCGGAGAACTTCTCGGAGTACTGCTCTATCTCTTTGTTCACTCTCCGCTCCACCTCCTCACGCTTAACCTTCTCTTTGTATTTTTTGAACGGAGAATGCCCCTCAATCATCTCGTATATCAGACAGCCGAGCCCCCACCAATCAGGACTGAATGTATAGCTCTCAGAGTTGATAACTTCCGGAGCTGCACGACAAATACAGGAAATTTAAGTTATCTCCTTGTGCTGAATGGCAAACAACACAATTTAAAGTTAATGCTTGTTACTATACGGATGAACTCTGGAAACGTGAAGCGAACAACACAAAAGTCTGGACAGTGTGTGATTCCACTTGGGTGAGGTGGAGCAGACAAGTCCATGGAGATGGAAAGTCCATTAGTGGCTGCAAGGCTGGCAGAGAAGGTGAGGAGCTGGGCAACCTGCTGGCGGGTGCAGGGATGAGAAGGTTCTGAAATCAGGGGTGGTAGCTGCACTGCTCTGCCTGTACTGAGAGCCACTGAGAGTACATTTCAGACCGGTGGACTGCGTCCAGTGGACACGACTGTGCTCCCACCGCAGGCAGTACCAGTTTGACTCCTGATTGAGAACTAAGATCCCACATGCTGCTGTGGAATGGCCAAAATGAACATTCGTGGATTTTATGGTATGTTAATTATATTTCAGCAAAGCTGTTATTAGAAACAGTTCCCACTGTTCACAGAGTATGTCAAGGAGATCCAACCAGTCCATTCTGAAGGAGATCAGCCCTGGGTGTTCTTTCGAAGGAATGATGCTAAAGCTGAAACTCCAGTACTTTGGCCACCTCATGCAAATAGTTGACTTACTGGAAAAGACTCTGATGCTGGGACAGACTCAGGGCAGGAGGAGAAGGGGACGACAGAGGATGAGATGGCTGGATGGACCGACTCGATGGACATGAGTTTGAGTGAACTCCGGGAGTTGGTGATGGACAGGGAGGCCTGGCGTGCTGCGATTCATGGGGTCGCAAAGAGTCGGACACGACTGAGCGACTGGACTGAACAATACAAAGCCTTCTCTTATTCCTTTCTCAACTTTGAACCAGTCCATTGTTCCAGGTCCAGTTCTGTTGCTTCTTGACCTATATACAGGTTTCTCAGGAAACAGAGAAGATGGTCTGGTATTCCCATCTCTATGAATTTTCCAATTTGTTGTGATCCACACAGTCAAAGGCTTTAGCATAGTCAATGAAGCAATGTTTTCCTGGAATTCCCTTGCTTTCTCTATGATCCAAGAAATGTGGGCAATTTGAGCTCTGGATCTTCTGCCTATTCTAAATCAAGATGTACATATGGAAGTCCTCGGTTCATGTATAGTTAGAAGCCTAGCTTGAAGGATTCTGAGTATAACCTTACTAGCAAGCAGACTGAGGGCAATTGTATGGTAGCTTGATCATTGTTTGGCATTGGCTTTCTTTGGGACTGGAATGAAAACTGACCTTTTCCAGTCCTGTGGCCACTGCTGAGTTTTCCAAATTTGCTGACATATTGAGTGTGGCACTTTAACAGCATCATCTTTTAGGATTTGAAATAGCTCAGCTGGAATTCCATCACCTCCATTAGCTCTGTCTGTAGTAAGACTTCCGAAGGCCCACTTGACTTCACACTCACTTCAGTAGGTGAGTGACCACACCATTGCGGTTATCCAGGTCATTAAGATCTTTTTTGTACAGTTCTTTTGTGTATTCTTGCCATCTCTTCTTAATCTCTTCTGCTTCTGTTAGGTACTTACCATTTCTGTCCTTTATTTTGTCCATCCTTACATGGAATAGTCCCATGATCTCTCCAATTTTCTTGAAGAGATCTCTAGTTTTTCCCATTCTACTGTTTTCCTCTGCTTCTTTGCACTGTTCATTTAAGAAGACCTTCCTATTGCTCCTCGTGCAAAGCCACAACCACTTCCTGGCTGAACTCTAAGACCTGTCAGGGGCAAGCAAACCATCTAAAGCTCCTCCAACTGGTCACAGGGTACCATCCAAGCCAGGGTACCCTGCTCCTACTGATTCATGGTTTCTTTCATCGTCTAAAAACCCATCAAAGCCTCACTAGTGACTGAATCTAGTGAGCTAGACAATCAGGGCTGTGGAACAGAGGGTCAGAAGTGTTGGTGAATCAGAGCCTCCAGAAGTGACAGATATGAGCATGTAAGGGATATAGTATACTGGGGGTACCATGTTTACTGACATCTCGACTGTGGGGTTGAGGGCCTGGCCAATAAAAGGCAAGCAATTTCCGTTCATGATGTTTCACATTTGCATCCTCTAAAATTAGGAACTCACTGGGTTCAAGTAAATCGAATACAGTTCTTCATTAGGAAAAGATGGGGATTGCTTGTGGCAACTGACAGTGAACACCAGAAATACAGACTGGCAGGGTTCTGTCTGTATCTAGACCACAGGTTTTATTTAGTCCACACAATATTTTTTTTTTTTTTAAGTTTTTAACAGGTGCCAATGTTTTCAAATCTGGAGATACACATTCAAAAACTAAGACTTCAGGTTTTTGATGAAAAAAAAAAAAACAAAATCTTTTGACCTGGCTGTGTTGGGTCCACATTGTTGCCTATCAACCATGTGTAGGAACTGAGGGGCTGCCACCTTTCGACGGTCCCTGCTCTGCAGTTCCTTCCCACCACTTACACAAGATGCATGTATGGCCGATACTCACACTGCTAGGTTCAGGTGTATTCTACACCTCATCCCTGTGGCATTAGTGTTTGCACTCTCTGCTTTGTGGGATACTACAAACATGCTTTCAACAGCTAAAAGGACCTTATCTTCCCTCTGCACTTGATCTTGGCCAAAAGGCCAAGAAGTGACCACCTTCCAATATATAAGCTCCTTAATAATATTCATCTTTGGGACTTCCCTGGCAGTCCAGTGGCTAAGACTCTGTGCTCCCAATGCAAGGGGCCCAGGATCGATCCCTGGTCAGAGAACTGGATCCCGCATGCCTCAACTAATACCCGACAAAGCCAAATAAATTTTTAAAAAATAATAATGTTTATCCTTCTTTTATATAAGTGACGATAGCTCATTATAAATATTCTGCAAAAAAACAAAAGACATATATTTCATCTTCTAAATTTCATTCTTTTACTCTTAATACTATCCGGTACCAATGGATCAGAATCACCTGAAGGCTTGTTAAAACACAAACTACGCCCAGTAGTAATCAGGGCAAATTAAAGGGGGGCTTTATATCTTCAGTGAAAGTACAGAGACTCAACACACTGAGCAGGAAAAACAACAAATCATCACATTCGCTCCTTTTACCTTTTATATTCCTGGGAATCACAGTCACCCAGTCAGGTCCACTGGAGTTGATTGGCATTTTGATATTGACACCACTTGAAAGAGGAATAAAAAGAGTACAAGCTCAAACTTTTTTAATTTAAGGAATGAATTTATTTAAATTTAGGAACATTTATTTTTCGACATGTATCTTTATTTGCAAATTTTTAAATAGATGGGATTTCAAAGAGCTTTCTAAAGATGAAGTATCCTTATAAGTGTTAATTCATACAGTTGATAATTAATAAATTAGGTATCTTATAATAAGCAGGTTATACGGACACATAAACTGAATAAGAATTAAACTGGTTCTTAATTTTTCACTGCTTCACCCTTAGGTTGCAAACTCCAAAATGACAAACTCTGTTTGAATCACTTAATCCCTTGGACTCAAGAGAATGGCTCACACTGATGACAATGTCTACTTTGTCACTACTTGGTTTTCAGGCTGCAAGACTATGGAGCATTAAGTCAGATTCCTTAAGCCTTGCCTAGAGCGGAATCCTAACTGGGGACTCATCCATCCCTCAAATGATCAATGTCAATCTTTCTCTTTTCCTTTTTAGTTAGCCTAATGCAAAATTCCAGATTTTTAACAGAGTAAAAATGCAAAAATTAAAATCTATATCAGGATTCTGTCAAATGTTTTGTTTTCAAAAACCTATGCCACCTCAAACACTCCCAGCAAACTTCTAAGTAAGAAGAATTTTAAAAATGATTCTACTACAGATCTGGCAGGTTCTACTATATCAGCCAGCCTCATCCAGAATATGCAAGTAAAGGCAAGGACAGACATTATTTTATCCTTCTGGATTCACAGGTGCTTTCTGGTTTTAATAGTAGGATTTGGTGTTAGGAACATTTAAAATTTTTATACTAACTTAGTTCTCTAACCTTTTCCCCACTTTTTTTCCACGTGGCATTTCAGTAAATTACAAGCTATGCTTCTTCCACTCTGACTGACAACACACTCCTAAAAGGGGGTAACTGAACACTCTTCATACAGAGGCAAAAAGTACACAGAAATAAAATAATCTGTTCACGACGTGTGTAAACGCTAAGTCTGACTCTGTGCAATTTTATAAACTGTAGCCCACCAGGCTCCTCTGTCCATGGGATTCTCCAGGCAAGAATACTAGTGTGGGTTGTCATGCCCTCCTTCAGGAGATGTTCCCAGCCCGGGGATCAAATCTACATCTCTTATGCCTCCTGCATTGGTAGGTGGGTGCCACCTGGGAAGTCCTATTGAAAAATAATGCGCCTAATTAAAGAATAAAACTAAAAACCTTTTGTACTGAGCCGCACACACACACACACACACACACACACACACACACACAAACCCCTAGGAAGACTGCTGCTGCTGCTAAGTCGCTTCAGTCGTGTCTGACTCTTTGTGACCCCAGAGAGGGCAGACCACCACGCTCCCCTGTCTCTGGGGTTCTCCAGGCAAGAACACTGGAGTGGGTTGCCATTTCCTTCTCCAGTGCATCAAAGTGAAAAGTGGAAGTGAACTCACTCAGTACAGTAAATATACTGGGAGCAGTGCGCCCTCTGCTGGGATTTTGAAACCATGGCATGATTCTAGCAAACAATGTATTTAAACTTTTGTCACCAAAAGCTGACTATGGCAAAAACAAAAAACCAGAGCTTTATTTTAGAAGCTGCTACAGACTACATGGACTTCCTAGGTGGCTCAGTGGTAAAGAATCTGCCTGCCAATGCAGGAGATAACTGGAGATGTGGGTTCGATTCCTGGTCGGGAAGATCCCCTGGAGGGCATGGCATCAACTCCAGTGATTCGTGCCCAGAATCCCATGGACAGAGGAGCCTTGCAGGCTACAGTTCATGGGTTGACAAAATAGTTGGATACGACTTAGCAACTAAAACAACAACCATCTCTACAAGGGAATATTTTTAAAGTATATATATGATTTAAAAATAAAAAGCATGTTACATTCTTTCAAATAATTATACTTTCTATGTAATTTTTCTACCTTTTTTATTTCTTAGGAATGTTATTTTATTTTAGGCACTAGTGATAAAGAACCAGTCTGTCAATGCAGGAGATGTAAGAGACTCGAGTTTGATCCCTGGATCGGGAAAATCTCCTGGAAGAGGGCATGGCAACCCACTCCAGTATTCTTGCCAGGAGAATCCCACGGACAGAGGAGCCTGGGGGGCTACAGTCCTGTCTATAGGGTCGCAAAAAGTCGGACACGACTGAAGCGACAGAGCATGCACACACGCGCGCATATAATGTTGAATAAAATGGAAATTTTACCTCATACTGGTTCTATATACTTCCTTCTGCATATTATGCCATATATTGATCACTATACTGAAAAAGTTTCATACCTATGTTCAAAAATAGGAATATGTGCTCAATAATGCAAAAATTTCAATAGCTATTAACTTGAAAAATACAACTTGTTGTGGTATTCCTGGTTTCCCATCAGTTCAGTTCAGTTCAGTTCAGTAGTTCAGTTGTGTCCAACTCTTTTTGACCCCATGGACTGCAGCACACCAGGCTTCCCTGTTCATCGCCAACTCCTGGAACTTGCTCAAACTCATGTCCATTGAGTCGGTGATACCATTCAAACATCTCATCCTCGGTCATCCCTTTCTCCTCCTGCCTTCAATCTTCATGCTTATCATTAAATTAATCTAGCAATGTTACCATATTCCTACCTTTTCCTATCAATAAATGTTTATATGATTTTAACAACTAATAATGTGACACTTAAGACTTTTTTCAGTTTCTGAGACATGAAGCTAAAGCGTTAGCTTGACTGTAAGACCTCTAGTAGCCCTGTTCTTAGATAATCTTTTTATCTGTTCTGTGAATAAGTGATCTTGCTTATACAGCTAGAGATATGCTATGTAGTTCTGAAGTAAAAGATGTTAAGGTAAAAGAACAAAAATTTAAGGCATTTAATTTGAATTGAAATAAGCGTGTGTGTGTGTGTGTGCACGTATTAGTCGCCCAGTCATGTCCTACTCTTTGCAATCCCATGGACATAACCCACCAGGCCCCCCGGTCCATGTGATTCTCCAGGCAAGAATACTGGAGTGGGTAGCCATTCTCTTCTCCAGGGGATCTTCCCAACCCAGGGATTGAACCCATGTCTCCTGCATTGCAGGCAGATTCCTTACCATCTGAGCCACCAAGGAAATCCCTGAAATAAACATACTAATCACAAAATATAAATCTTTGTTTATTTTCTTACCACCTCTCCTGAATTGGGCCAAGTTTGGAGAGATGTAAGAAGCACATAACCAAAATAAGAAAGTCTCCTAAGCGGGACAAAGACAACGGAAAGGGACTCTTCAATCCCCACCTAGGACAAGGAGCACATACCTCTGGAAGAAAGCATTCTCTGTAGCAGTTAGGAGGCCCTTCAGGTATCCGCCTTTGAAATGGTTAATTCTGCTACTGCAAGGGAGCTTCTTTGGTTTGAAGCAGAACCAGGGTTCTCCAGTGTAGAGGTCTGTGAAGTTGCACAGGGGAAGACTCCCTGGAAGACACACGTTACACTCTGTAGTTTCAGAAATCCTCCCTGACCGGAAGAGGCTCTTGAAATAGACCCTATCTGGTTTCTTTTCCTGCAGGTACTGAAGAACTCGGATTCCTTCACTGGGGTGGACCAGAGATATGGACACTTTAACTTGACCTGGCCAGAGCAGAGTAAAAAATACCTTGTAAAATCCGTTCTGGTAGTCCACCACTCTGCCCACGGCCCCCGCCTGTAGCTTAGGGGAGTGGATTCTGGCCTGCAGGTAGTCTCCACCATATTTCTTGGGCTTTCTTTGAAAATCCTGCACATGAACCAGCACCTCTAGCTGGCTTCCCACCCTGAAGAAGGCTGCAGAGTTCAAGATGACAAAATAGCTGGAAGAAGGATCGGTGCTCTTCAAAAAGGGGACTGGACCCACGTCAGGCTCCTGCCACTGCAGGGCAGCCAACAAGGAGTCCTCCTCCAGGCGCTCCCGGCTGGACAGAATCTGGCGCTCATAGCCGCAGTACGGATTCCGGCTGATCCTTATCACCTGGGAAGAAACAAACTGTCCACCACTGTCTATGAATGTGGCTGAAGCGGTCTCACGGTCCAAGTACTGAAGAGAAAAACACAAACAACAGAAACCATGGCTATGACAAATCTCCTTATGTCAACCAAATAAATCCCTGCTTCAGTTTAAATTTTAATAAAACTTACTTGGGAAAAGAAAAAAAAAAGTTTTATTGGGATGACATTGTTTCAAAAAAACCACAGCTCACCAATTTTATAAGGGTCTCACAGCAAATATCAGAGAAAAACCCCTTTGGTGCTTCCAGAAGGAAAAAGGGGAAAGGAATCATTCTGAAGTACAGCAGTTCTCTATCCTCAGGGGATATGTCCAAGACTCCCAGTGGATGCCTGAAACTGTGGGTAATACCAAACTCCATATATACTGCTTTTTCCTATACATATATACCTATGATAAAGTTTAATTTATAAATTAGGCTCAGTAAGAGTGGGTAGCTATTCCCTTCTCCAGTAGATCTTCCAAACCCAGGGATTGAACCTGGGTCTCCCACGTTGCAGGCACATTCTTTACCATCTGAGTCCCTAGGGAAGCTCTAAACAACAATAACTAATAATAATAACAACTAAATTATAAAACTAATAATTATAATAATTTGCTGTAATAAAAGTTATATGAATGTGGTCTCTCTCTCTCTCAAAATATCTGGTCATGGTGTCCTTGTCCGTCTTCTCATGATGAGGTAAAAGGTTAAAATGCCTAGGTGAGGAGATGAGGTGAGGTGAAGGGCAAAGGCACTGTGATGCAGCGTCAGGCTACTGCTGGCCTTCTGACGATAATAATGTCAGAAGGAGGACCATCTACTTCAGGTGACCCTGTACTGAGCCACGATGATGCCAGTGGTTGAGGATCCTGGGTGGGAGAGAGCAGGATGGCACAACAGCTGATCATGCAACTCAGGACAATGCACAATATCATATGGGTAAGTTTGTTTATTTCTGAAATTTTTCCATTTAATATTTTCAGATTACAGTTAACCAGGGATAACTGAAACCACAGAAAGTGACACTGTGGATGGGGGACTACTGGATATCAGAGTATTCTATTCTTTTTTTTTTAAACAAGGCCTGCCCTCAAGAAAAACTATTTGACCAGAGACTAACCTACTGGGGTTTTATCAGAGCCCAACCAAACTGAGGTAAAGGACATACCCGACACCAGTCCATTCTAAACATTCCATCCAATTTAAGAGTTGCAGGGGTGACACTAAGAAGCAGCTCTGACGTCCACAGACTCATTAAAGGACTGAGGATCACAGGATTATAACATGCTTAACCTCCCCCACACTTCACCTCCACATCATGAAAAGTCTATTTACTAGAGCTCCTTTTAGGCAGTACCTCATGTCCAGCTTTCAGCAAAAAATTTCCAGACATAATAAAAGGAAAAAAAAAACACAGTTTGAAAACACAGATCAAGCATCAGAGCCAGACTGAGAAATGGCAAGAATGTTGGAATAATCAGACCATGAATTTGAAACAACTATGATTAATACGCTAAGGGGCTCTAGTAGAAAAAGCAAACAATGCGCAAGAATAGTGGGCAATGTAAAGAAAGAGGTGAGAATTCCAAGAAGGAATCAAAAAAAGCCAGACAGAGCAGCGAGGATTTTTAAGCAAGGAAACATACTCTAGCTGAAATTATAATGATTGGCAGACATTCTTATACATTTATCCAAACTGATAGAATGTATAACACGAAGAGTGAATCCAAAAGATATTAAGAGATATTAAGAAGAGGTGGCAAGAATACACAGAAGACCTGTACAAAAAAGATCTTCATGACCCAGATAATCATGATGGTGTGATCACTCAACTAGAGCCAGACATCCTGGAATGCAAAGTCAAGTGGGCCTTCGGGAGCATCACTATGAACAAAGCTAGTGGAGGTGATGGAATTCCAGTTGAGCTGTTTCAAATCCTGGAAGATGAGGCTGTGAAAGTGCTGCACTCAATATGCCAGCAAATTTCGAAAACTTAGCAGTGGCCACAGGACTGGAAAAGGTCAGTTTTTATTCCAATCCCAAAGAAAGGAAATGCCAATGAATGTCCAAACTACCACACAATCGCACACATCTCACACACCAGTAAAGTAATGCTCAAAATTCTCCAAGCCAGGCTTCAACAGTACAGGAACTGTGAACTTCCAGATGTTCAAGCNGATGCTGTGAAAGTGCTGCACTCAATATGCCAGCAAATTTGGAAAACTCAGCAGGGGCCACAGGACTGGAAAAGGTCAGTTTTCATTCCAGTCCCAAAGAAACACAATGCCAAAGAATGCTCGAACTATCACACAATTGCACTCATCTCACATGCTAATAAAGTAATGCTCAAAATTCTCCAAGCCAGGTTTCAACAGAATGTAAACCGTGAATTTCCAGATGTTCAAGCTGGTTTTTAGAAAAGGCAGAGGAGTCAGAGATGAAACTGCCAACATCTTCTGGATCACTGAAAAAGCAAGAGAGGTCCAGAAAAACATCTATTTCTGCTTTATGGACTATGCCAAAGCCTTTGACTGTGTGGATCACCACAAACTGTGGAAAATTCTTAAAGAGATGGGAATACCAGACCACCTGACCTGCCTCTTGACAAACCTGTTTGCAGTTTAGGAAGCAACAGTTAGAACTGGACATGGGACAGACTGGTTCCAAATAGGGAAAGGAGCATGTCAAGGCTATATATTGTCACCATGCTTATTTAACTTATATGCAGAATATATCATGAGAAACGCTGGGCTGGATGAAACACAAGCTGAAATCAAGATTGCCAAGAGAAACATCAAGAACCTCAGGTATGCAGATGACACCACCTTTCTGGCAGAAAGCAAAGAAGACCTAAAGAGCCTCTTGATCATAGTGAAAGAGAAGAGTGACAAAGTTGGCTTAAAGCTCAACATTAAAAAACTAAGATCATGGCATCCGGTCCCATCACTTCATGGCAAATAGATGTGGAAACAGTGGTAGACTTTATTTTGGGGGGCTCCAAAATGACTGCAGATGGTGCTTGCACCATGAAATTAAGACACTTGCTCCTTGGAAAAAAAGTTATGACCAACCTAGACAGCGTATTAAAAAGCAGAGACATTGCTTTGAAAACAAAGGTCCGTCTAGTCAAGGCTATGGTTTTTCCAGTAGTCATGTATAAATGTTAAGAGTTGGACTATAAAGAAAGCTGGGAGCTGAAGAATTGATGCTTTTGAACTGTGGTGTTGGAGAAGACTCTTGAGAGTCCCTTGGACTGCAAGGAGATCCAACCAGTCCATCCTAAAGGAAATCAGTTGTGAATATTCACTGGAAGGACTGATGTTGAAGCTGAAACTCCAATACTTTGGGCACCTGCTGTGAAGAACTGACTCATTTGAAAAGATCCTGATGCTGGGAAAGATTGAAGGTGGGAGGAGAAGGGGATGACAGAGGATGAGATGATTGGATGGCATCACCAGCTCAATGACATGAGTTTGAGTAGACTCTGGGAGTTGGTGATTGACAGGGAGGCCTGGCATGCTGCAGTCCACGGGGTAGCAATGAGTTGGACATGACTGAGCGTTTGAACTGAACTGAACTGATGCATGTTTGAGTTCTTCCACAGAAACTACAGCATCCCACCCAGGTGTAAGATGGTAACTTCAGGCTCAGCACAAGATTCCTGGAACATAGCCTGCTACCTCACCACCAACCAATCAGAACAAAGTCACACACCCTGCATTTCTCATCCCGTATTTTGCCTATAAAAACGTCTCCCCTGAAATAACCTGAGAAGTCAGGGGTTTTGAGCACAAGCCACCCATTCTCTTGGCTTGACCCTGCAATAAACCTTTCTCTGCCCCAAAATATGACATTTAGTTATCTGGCCTTACTGCAGGCTCACGAACCTTCATTGGGTAACAGTCCTATCATTGCCTGGGAACCTGGTAGAGATGCAGAATCTCAGCTCCACCTCTTGATCCACAGAGTCAAATACACATTTTAACAAGATCCCCAGTGATCTGCATGTTTGAGGAGCACTGCTGGAGAAGATCCAAGGAAAAAGGAATTAGATCCCATGGAGAGGATCAGGGCTTCACAAAAAACAGTCTGAGAGGAACTGGAAGCTCGTTCTAAGTTCCATACTACCACTTTTAAGAGTCCTTTGGGCTTGATCTTTGAAAATTTATAATCAACAGAATTTTGTCTGAACAAACTAGTGGGACTCTCTGAAAATAAATGGCTTTGAGGAAAACTTCGCTCACCATTCTAGGGGATGTTTGCAGCCTCTTTGTAAATTCCCAGACATTTTCTTTCCTAAATTGTTTACAGCCTCAGAGAAAATATATAGGATTCCTCTAGATTACACCTAAGAGACACACACTTCATTCTCCATCACCTTCTTATTTACCTAAAAGGGCCAACTGAATTGCCAAACAATCACAACAACATTTCCAATGACTGCTATTCATAACTGGGACCCAGGTATCATAGACCTTAGAGCTAGAAAAACTGCAAGAGTTCAGGGCATTCAGACAGAGTAAGGTCCTATGTCATCACATAACAGAAGAAGCAGACAGGATTTAGAAAAAAAGTGAAGACTTGCCAGAAGTGACCTCACTCATAAGTACCAGCGTCAGCAGCTCAGGAGAACATTTTTATGTGGGTTTTCCTCCAGCCTGATTCCAGGCCCATCGTGGGTACACAGTAATAACCCTGAAGTCTTCATTCCATTCCAGTCCTCTCCAGTCTCTACAGTTTTCAGTCCCTAAAGCACCTCCCTTGGGCAGCACAGGGTCTCACTCCTGCTGCCTGAGCTTCTAACTCCTTTCTCTTCTTCCTCACCACACCTAAATACAGGTGTTTTGAGTTATCTCAATCCTGTTCCTAAATCCATGTTCTCATTACTTCTCAAACCACTAGCAATGATCTCTAAGCTATCTTCCCTTTAAACCAGCCCAGGTGTTCACTGGCATAAACTCCCCAAAGGCCAGCTCACATTTTGTCACCTGTCCCACGGGAAAACCTTCAGTGGCATTCCATTGTCTAGCAAATACACATAAAATCACTTAGCCTGGCATTTAAGAATTTTCAATTTGGTTCTTCCATCTTCCTTCTCACCTTCTTCATACAATTTAGTCTTTGTAGGTAGCAGCACAATTGGGTGTTAAAATTGCCTGTGTGGTGATCAGACCCGTGGGTTGACTTTCAGTTCTACCTCTGTCTAGTCATATGACCCTAGGAAGTTTCTAAACCTCTTTATACCTCATCTGTAAAATGGGAATAAAGATAGTACCTAATAGAGCTATGTAAGTTGTAAATATTAAGCACTTAGAAAAATGTCTGGCACACGATAAGGACTTTCCTAATCTTGTTTTTAATTCTTCTTTTAAAACTCATAAAGGGGGCGGTCCTAAGATGGCAGAGGAAAAGGACAGGGAGACCACTTTCTCCCCCACAAATTCATCAAAAGAACATTTAAACGCTGAGTAAATTCCACTGATTTTGGTGTTTGGAGGTATTTACACAAATATGTTTAAAGCGACTCTAAGATGAGCCAATTTTATCGAAGGTTTTCTTGTAAAGCATGTACAGAAGGGTGACATGTCACACACATAGTTCAGGTCAGTTCAGTTCAGTGGCTCAGTCGTGTCCGACTCTCTGCGATCCCATGAATCGCAGCACGCCAGGCCTCCCTGTCCATCCCCGACTCCCAGAGTTCACTCAGACTCATGTCCATCGAGTCTGTGATGCCATCCAGCCATCTCATGCTCGGTCGTCCCCTTCTCCTCCTGCCCCCAGCACCTCCCAGCATCAGGGTCTTTTCCAATGAGTCAGCTCTTCGCATGAGGTGGCCAAAGTATTGGAGTTTCAGCTTAAGCATCAGTCCTTCCAATGAACACCCAGGACTGATCTCCTTAAGGATGGACTGGTTGGATGTCCTTGCAGTCCAAGGGACTCTCAAGAGTCTTCTCCAACACCACAGTTCAAAAGCATCAATTCTTCGGTGCTCAGCTCTCTTTATAGTCCAACTTGCACATCCATACATGACTACTGGAAAAACATACTCTTAACTAGATGGACCTTTGTTGGCAAAGTAATGTCTCTGCTTTTTAATATGCTGTCTAGGTTGGCCATAACTTTCCTTCCAAGGAGTAGGCGTCTTTTAATTTCATGGCTGCAGCCAGCATCTGCAGTGATTTTGGAGCCCCAAAAAATAAAGTCTGACACTGTTTCGCTACCTGCTTGCCATGAAGTGATGGGACCGGATGCCATGATCTTCGTTTTCTGAATTTGGAGCTTTAAGCCAACTTTTTCACTCTCCTCTTTTACTTTAAAGAGGCTCTTTAGTTCTTCTTCACTTTCTGCCATAAGGATGGTGTCAACTATGTATCTGAAGTTATTGATACTTCTTCCAGTAATTTTGATTCCAGCTCTTGCTCCCTCCAGCCCAGCGTTTCTCATGATGTACTCTGCATATAATTTAAATAAGTAAGGTGACAATATACAGCTTTGACATACTCTTTTTCCTATCTGGAACCATTCTGTTGTTCCATGTCCAGTTCTAACTGTTGCTTCCTGACCTACATTCAGATTTCTCAAAAGGCAGGTCAGGTGGTCTGGTATTCCATCTCTTTCAGAATTTTCCACAGTTTATTGTGATCCACACAGTTNTGTATAGTTCTTCTGTGTATTCTTGCAACCTCTTCTTAATATCTTCTGCTTCTGTTAGGTCCATACCATTTCTGTCCTTTATCAAGCCCATCTTTGCATGAAATGTTCCCTTGGTATCTCTAATTTTCTTGAAGAGATCTCTAGTCTTTCCCATTCTGCTTTTTTCCTCTCTTCCTTTGCATTAATCACTGTGGAAGGCTTTCTCATCTCTCCTTGATAATCTTTGGAACTCTGCATTCAGATGCTTATATCTTTCCTTTTCTCCTTTGCTTTTCGCTTCTCTTCTTTTCACAGCTATTTGTAAGGCCTCCCCAGACAGCCATTTTGCTTGTTTTGCATTTCTTTTCAATGGGGATGGTCTTGATCCCTCTCTGGTGTACAATGTCATGAACCTCCGTCCATAGCTCATCACTCTGTTTTGTATTGGAAATTTTAAAATTGCTATGAGAACAGATCTTAAACGTTCTCATCACAGGAAAAATAAATTATAGCTATATGTGGTACTGAATGTTAAGTTATTGAGGTGATCATTTGGTAATATTTGCAAAGCTTGAACTATTATGTTATATACCTGAAATTAATATAATGTTATATGTCAATTATATTTCAATCAAAAATAAACAAATGGTGAGACCAGACATACTTGAGTTATCTGATTTTAGGGAGGAGGCACCCAGATTTTTTCTATTAAGTAAGATATTAGCTCCAGGTGTTATATATAAAGCCTTTATCAAATTGAGGTATTGTCTATTTCTAGTTGGCTGAGATGGAGAAGGCAATGGCACCCCACTCCAGTACTCTNCTATTTCTCACTTTCACTGTATAATCATAAGGGATTTGATTTAGGTCATACCTGAATGGTCTAGCGGTTTTACCTACTTTCTTCAATTTAAGTCTGAATTTGGTAATAAGGAGTTCATGATCCGAGCCACACTCAGCTCCTGGTCTTGTTTTTGTTGACTGTATAGCGCTTCTCCATCTTTGGCTGCAAAGAATATAATCAATCTGATTTCGGTGTTGACCATCTGGTGATGTCCATCTGGTGATGTCCATGTGTAGATTGGAAGAGGGTGTTTGCTATGACCAGTGCATTTTGTTGGCAAAACTCTATTAGTCTTTGCCCTGCTTCATTCCACATTCCAAGGCCAAATTTGCCTGTTACTCCAGGTGTTTCTTGACTTCCTACTTTAGCTTTAGCATTCCAGTCCCCTATAATGAAAAGGACATCTTTTTTGAGTGTTAGTTCTAAAAGGTCTTGTAGATCTTCATGGAACAGTTCAACTTCAGCTTCTTCAGCATTGCTGGCTGGGGCAGACTTGGATTACCGTGATATTGAATGGTTTGCCTTTGAGACGAACAGAGATCACTCTGGCGTTTTTGAGACTGCATCCAAGTACTGCATTTCGGACTCTTTTGTTGACCATGATGGCTACCCCATTTCTTCTGAGGGATTCCTGCCTGCAGTAGTAGATATAATGGTCATCTGAATTAAATTCACCCATTCCAGTCCATTTTAGTTCGCTGATTCCTGGAATGTCAACGTTCACTCTTGCCATCTCTTGTTTGACCACTTCCAATTTGCCTTGATTCATGGACCTGACCTTCCTGGTTCCTATGCAATATTGCTCTTTACAGCATCGGACCTTGCTTCTATCACCAGTCACATCCACAGCTGGGTATTGTTTTTGCTTTGGCTCCATCCCTTCATTCTTTCTGGAGTTATTTCTCCACTGATCTCCAGTAGCATATTGGGCACCTACTGACCTGAGGAGTTCCTCTTTCAGTATCCTATCATTTTGCCTTTTCATACTGTTCATGGAGTTCTCAAGGCAAGAATACTGAGGTGGTTTGCCATTCCCTTCTCCAGTGGACCACATTTTGTCAGACCTCTCCACCCTGACCCGCCCGTCTTGGGTTGACCCGCAGGCATGGCTTAGTTTCACTGAGTTAGACAAGGCTGTGGTCCTAGTGTGATTAGATTGACTAGTTTTCTGTGAGTATGGTTTCAGTGTGTCTGCCCTCTGATGCCCTCTTGCAACACCTACCATCTTACTTGGGTTTCTCTTACCTTGGGCATGGGTTATCTCTTCACGGCTGCTCCAGCAAAGCGCAGCCGCTGCTCCTTACCTTGGATGAGGGGTATCCCCTCACTGCCGCTCTTCCTGACCTTCAACATGGGATGGCTCCTCTAGGCTCTCCTGCGCAGCCACCACTCCTTGGACGTGGGGGCCAGGGGCGGTGGCTGAGAGGAGCCACCCCACGCCCGAGGCCAGGGGTGGCGGCCAGGAGAAGCACACACATAGTAAACCCCTGCTATTAAACTAGGTGGCAGCTCTGAAGGCCTGTCTGTCTTGGAAGCTTTGTGCCCAGCACGAAGCACTGACCTCAGAACTGAGAAATAAATGACAGCATGAAGCCTCTTGTAAGTTGTCTTTCCCTCTCTTCCCTCAACATGTAATTAGGTGGAGGAAGCAGCTGTGGAGATGAAAACCCCGCTACTTAATGCACAGCCTGGACCCAGGACCCCTGGGCTCAGCCCTGACCCACACAGTGAGGGTGGAGTCAGGCCTCATACAACTCAGCTCACTGGCTGAGGGCGAGTCGTGAACCTGTGCTGTCAGAAAGAGGGCAGAGGCAGACAAAGACGAGCCCTGAGTGAGGGGCCAGGCAGAGAAGTGCCTTTAAGCCTCTCACCCAGCTGGGGCTTCAGCCAACCACAGGGTGAGCCCAGCCTCTGATGCCACCAGGAGGGCAGAGGGTCAGCACCAGACTGGGCGGTGGGGACAGGGACGGATTCATCACAAACCACCTGTTTGTGTCCAGGGAGGCCTGGGCAGGGCAGTGGAGGGCTGCTCCTGCGCCTCTCCCCTCAGCGGCGGGGCAGCGAACCCTGCATGCGCTCGGCTAGGGCGGGCTTGTGTCCAGCAGCAGGCGCGCTGCACAAACGCCACTTGCCCAGCTCCCCAGCCCCGGGAGGACAGAGGAGATACTTACTACAAACCTGCTGTGCACTTTCTCTAGGATCCTCTTCTCGTTCAGGGCCATGGCCTCCCCTTTCCTCCTCTTTATCCTTTTCTTCTCTAGCTTCTTACAGGCGTACATTTTTCCTGTAGCTCGCACTTGACAGGCACAAACCTAGTGTTTTTTTTAAAGAAAAACAACACAGCAGTTCATGCCCACTTGGCAGTTCTGAGGCTACCGAGAGAAAAGAGTTCTCCATGGCGATTCCCTCTGGTCAAGAGCAGCACGGACTCTGTGGGGCCAAGACCATGGCCGCGGCTGGGTCCCATGGGCACTTCCCTCTGACCCTCGGGTCCTTGTTTAAGAAGGGAGCTTATGAACCGAGCACAGTGACGGCGGAACTCGCTCTGGGAGATCCTGCTGCATCTGCTTAAATATGTCTCCCCGTGTCTTTCTACTTTCTGTACAAGAACAAAAGTTTCTGACAGTAGATATTCTTGATTACTTTTAAAATTCAAGAATACGTGTATTTCATAGAATCCATAGATTTTCATACCTTTATTTTACTTAATTAGCTCTTAAAGTAATATTTATATGTTACTTCACATTATGAAAACTTCCAAACAAAGGTAATTGAAGAGAACAGTGCAGTAAAGCTCTCAGCTCCCAGCTTCCCTGGTGGCTCAGTGGTAAAGAATCTGCTTGCCAACGCAGGAGCTGTAGGAGACATGAACTCGACCACTGGGTTGGGAAGATCCCTGGAGGAGGAAGTGGTATTCTTGCCTGGAGAACCCCACGGACAGAGGAGCCTGGCAGAGTCGGACACGACTGAGCAGCTCAGCCACCACCAGCCTTCCAGCTTCCGGGCTGTCATGGTTCCTCTGCCTGCCACCCGGCCCGCACCCCACACCTGCACACACACACGCCACACGCGTGCACAGAGGATTGCTTTATTTTTAAATTTTTAATTAATTTTAAATATTTATTTATTTGGCTCTGCCAGCTCTTAGCTACAGCATGTGGGATCTTTGTCGCATCATGCAGGATCCTGAGGCGAGGCATGTGAAATCTTGTTCCCTGGCCAGGGATTGAACCTGGGCCTGCTGCATTGGGAGCATGGAGTCTTAACCATGGACCACCAGGGAAGTCCCCCAGAGGATTACTTTAAAAGTGAATATAAGACATGATACGATTTTAGCCATCGACCAAAATAATTCTGTGGTAAAATATAAACCTCACTGTGGAAACTATTGGAAGTATTAATAAAGACAATGAGAAAACACCCAAGTTCTAAGATAACTATCACTGACACTGTACTGTGTAAGCTTCGAAGTTCCCTCTTTGTACATACGTACGCAAGGACATATAGCTTGCTCCCCCATAACCTCCGGCTTTTAGGGGAAATTGAGCTTATGTCACAGAACAGATACTATTTTATAACCTTTTTTCATCTTACTGTGTGACTATCTTCTCATCGTTAAACGTTCTACAAATACGTGACCACTCCAAAACGCAGCTCATCATTTTCCAACCACGAAGTCTTGGCACACAGTCTTCGCACATGAAGACCTGTCTCTTATACACATCTTTAGACAAGGCGGTGGTCCATGTGATTATGTTTATAGAGGCACACTTAATTTCACTTAGTTTACCAAATTATTTTCTGGTAATTATTTTTTGATGATCCCTTATGATAATGGCAACCCACTCCAGTACTCTTGCCAGGAAAATCCCATGGACGGAGGAGCATGGTATGCTACAGTCCATGGGATTGAAAAGAGTCAGACACGACTGAGCGACTTCACTCTTCACTCTATGATTATACAGTGGAAGTGAGAAATAGATTTAAGGGACTAGATCTGATAGACAGAGTGCCTCATGAACTATGGACAGAAATTGGTGACATTGTACAGGAGACAGGGATAAAAACCATCCCCAAGAAAAGGAAATGCAAAAAAGCTAAATGGCTGTCTGAGGAGCCCTTACAAATAGCTGTGAAAAGAAGAGAAACAGAAAGCAAAGAAGAAAAGGAAAGATATACCCATTTGAATGCAGAGTTCCAAAGAATAGCAATAGAGATACAGAGACCTTCCTCAGCAATCAATACAAAGAAATAGAGGCAAACAATAGAATGGAAAAGACTAGAGATCTTTTCAAGAAAATTAGGGATACCAAAGGAACATTTCATGCAAAGATGGCTCGATAAAGGACAGAAATGCTATGGACATAACAGAAGCAGAAGATATTAAGAAGAGGTGGCAAGAAAACACAGAAGAACTGTACAAAAAAGATTTTCATGACCCAGATAATCACTATGATGTGATCACTCACCTAGAACGAGACATCCTGGAATGTGAAGTCAAGTGGGCCTTAGGAAGTATCATGATGAACAAAGCTAGTGGAGGCGATGAAATTCCAGCTTAGTTATTTCAAATCCAAAAATGATGCTGTGAAAGTGCTACACTCAATATGTCAGCAAATTTGGAAAACTCAGCTGTCGCCACAGGACTTGAAAATGTCAGTTTTGATTGCAATCCCAAAGAAAGGCAATGCCAAAGAATGTTCAAACTACTGCACAATTGCACTCATCTCACATGCTAGTAAAGTAATGCTCAAAAATCTCCAAGCCAGGCTTCAGCACTACATAAACCTGAACTTCCAGATGTTCAAGCTGGTTTTAGAAAAGGCAGAGGAACCAGACATCAAATTGCCAACATCCACTGTATCATCAAAAAAGCAACAGAGTTCCAGGAAAACATCTATTTCTGCTTTATTGACTATGCCAAAGCCTTTGACTGTGTGGATCACAATAAACTGTAGAAAATTCTGAAAGAGATGGGAATACCAGACCACCTGACCTGCCTCTTGAGAAACCTATATGCAGGTCAGGAAGCAACAGTTAGAACTGGACATGGAACAACAGACTGGTTCCAAATAGGAAGAGGAGTACTTCAAGTCTGTATATTGTCAGCCTGCTTATTTAACTTATATGCAGAGTACATTGTGAGAAACACTGGACTGGATGAAGCACAAGCTGGATTCAAGATTGTGGGGAGAAATATCAATAACCTCAGATATGCATATGAAACCATCCTTATGGCAGAAAGTGAAGAGGAACTAAAAAGCCTTTTGATGAAAGTGAAAGAGGAGAGTTAAAAAGTTGGCTTAAGGCTCAACATTCAGAAAACTAAGATCATGGCATCGAGTCCCATCACTTTATGGTAAATAGATGGGAAACAGTGGAAACAGTGGCTGACTTTATTTTTCTGGGCTCCAAAAGCACTGCAGATGGTGATTGCAGCCATGAAATTAAAAGACGCTTACTCCTTGGAAGGAGAGTATGACCAACCTAGACAGCATATTAAAAAGCAGAGACTTTTCTTTGTCAACAAAGGTCTGTCTAGTCAAGGCTATGGTTTTCCCAGTGATCATGTATGGATGTGAGAGTTGGAGTATAAAGAAAGCTGAGTGTCAAAGAACTAATGCTTTTGAACTGTGGTGTTGCAGAAGACTCTTGAGAGTCACTTGGACTACAAGGAGATCCAACCAGTCCATCCTAAAGGAGATCAGTTCTGGGTGTTCATTGCAAGGACTGATGTTGAAGCTGAAATTCCAATACTTTGGCCACCTCATGCGAAGAGCTGACTCATTTGAAAAGATCCTGATGCTGGGAAAGATTGAGGACATGAGGAGAAAGGGATGACAGTGGATGAGATGGCTGGATGGCATCACCGACTCAATGGATATGGGTTTGAATGGACTCCGGGAGTTGGTGATGAACAGGGTAGGCTGACGTGCTGCGGTTCGTAGGGTTACAAAGAGTCGGACATGACTGAGCAACTGAACTGAACTGAACTGAACCAATTACTGGAAGAAACAGAGAGGCAGAGATAGATTATTTTAGTATCATGCTTGTTGAATTTGAGACATCTTTGGTACATATAAGAAGCTGATTTTATGAATCTCAAAATATAGAATGGGTTGAAATTGTGTACTTGAGAGACATCTACATTTGGGAAGCAGATATTTAAAATTCTGGATATGGATAATGTTGTCCAAGATGAAATGTTAATATAACCAAAGAAAAGGGCTGAGTATAGAACACCTGGTCAAGACCCTTGAAATGAATAGAGTCCCTGTATTCTATCTATCTATTCACTATCTATCAAAAGTCCCCATTTCTCACTAGAAAAATCAACCAAAGAACCATGAGCAGAAGCAGGAGAGAACAATGTTGAGAAAGAAAGAGGAGAAGAGAACCCCAGCAGGAAGAAAATCATTTAAAATGTCACATGCCTAAAAATATTCTATCAAATTTAATTTGACAAACCCCTATCATGAGGTGTTGACAAAGTATGGGACTCCTTTACTCATAGGACTGGTTGGAAGAAAGCAAGAATGGCTGTGTGTACAGAGAAGCTTGGGAAAGTACAGAGGATTTAGTCATTCCATTTTCAGTTCAAGGTAGGAGATATTGGATTGGCCAAAATGTCCCTTTGACTTTTGAAGTAAAAGACATATTTTTCATTTTCACCAAGAACTTTACTGAACCAGATTTCATTCCACTAATTTCTGTTATTTTTCAGGCAAATTTATAATTCCATCTTCCCAAAGCTTTTTATCTTTTTGAGCAAAGAACTGTTCCGGATGCCTTTTACAGTCTTCCACAGAACTGACTTTTTTCCCATTAAGAGAATTTTGTAAAGACCGAAATAAATGAACTCCAAAGCTGCAATGTCTGGTGAATACAGCATGTGAATCAGAGCTTCCCGGGCAAGCTATGACTGTTTTTGCTTGGTTATCAGAGAAATATGCAGTCTTGCGTTATCCTGATGGATGATTATTTGTTTTCTATTGACTAATACCAGATGCTTTTCATTGAGTGCTGCCTCAGTTGGTCTAATTGAGAGCAATATATGTTGGAAATAATTGTTTGGTTTTCCAGAAGGAGTGTATAATAGAGAACTCCCTTCCAATCCCACCATATACACAGCATCACCTTCTTTGAATAAAGGCCAGCCTTTGTTGTGGTTGGTGATGGTTCATTCCACTTGCCTCATGATCTCTTCCATTCCACATTATTGTAGAGTGTCAACTTTTCATCATCCATCACAATTTGTTTTGGAAATTGGAAATATTTCCAAAATGGAAATATTTTATCAAGTTTCAGTAAAGAATCATGTGTGGAAATATTCTTAAGGTTTCTCTTGTTTGTTTGCTTTTCTTTTGCTTAATTTATGTGGAATCCAAACATCGAAATGATTAACAAAACCGGACAGGTGCAAATGATTTTCAATTCTTAATTTGGATATTTTGAGTATGTTGTTCATCTCCCATGTGGTATAACACTGTTGTTGTTCTTTTTCAGTTGGTAAGTCATGTCCAGCTCTTTGCAGCTCACCAGGCTTCCCTGACCTTCACTGTCTCCCAGAGCTTGTTCAAACTCATGTCCATTGGTGATGCCATCCAATCATTTCATCCTCTGTCGTCACCTTCTCCTTCTGCCCTCAACCTTTCCTAGCATAAAGGTCTTTTCCAGTGAGTTGGCTCTCCACATCAGGTGTCCAGAATACTGGAGTTTCAGCTTCAGGATCAGTCCTTCTAATGAATATCCAGTGTTGATTGCCCTTAGGATAGATTGGTTTGATCTTCCTGCTGTCCATGGGATCTTAAGTATCCTCTCCAGCTCCACAATCTGAAAGCATCAAATGTCTCAGTTTGATCACCATCAACTTCAACTGGTTTATCTGTCCATGAAGCATTGTTCAGTGAGAAATCTCCAGCAGGAAACTTCACAAACTGTTTTAACACATTCGATCAGTCACAGCACCTTCTCCATACTCTACATAAATAGATCTTTGTGCATGTTTCAGTTGTGTTTTTACCTATCGTAAAATAATAAAACATACTATGCTAAAATTTTTTCTTCTACTTTCAATATTAAAATTTACTAATTTTTTGTTCTTTTAATGCACACTGATATGACAGCTGGCACAACACAATCTAACAAAACTGTCTTGAAGGAAGTTAAAGACAACTAAATGCTACTAGAGTTACCTTATAAGAAAAAAAATTGAATGAACCATTATGCTATACTAATAAAATCCCTTCATTGAGGGAGAAAGAAGTTAAGTCAGGGAATTGGGTAGAGTTACAAAGTATACAGTGTTTTGATTTTCACTAGGAGATAGATCCCAAAGGATTTTGCAGTGATATCTGTCAAAGAGTGACTTCCTGTTTTACTCTAGGAGCTTCATAGTATCTGGTCATACATTTAGGTCTTCAATCCATTCTGATTTTATTTTTGTACACGGTGTTAGAGAATGTTGTTGTAGCTGTCCAGTTTTTCGATCACTGCTTTTTGAAGACACTATCTTTCTCCATTGGATATCCTTACCTCTTGTGTCATAGATTAATTGACCATTGGTTTGTGGGTTTATCTCTAGGTTTCTATCTTATAAAAAAGAATGAAATAATGTCATTTGCAGCAACAGGGATAGATTTAGAGATTATTATACTAAGGGAAGTAAGGCAGGTGAAAACAAATACCATACAATATCATTTATATGTGGACTCTTAAAAATTATATAAATGAACTTATTTACAACATAGAAGTAGATTCATAAACTTAGGAAACAAACTCATTGCTATCAAAGGGTAAAGGTAGAGGGGAGGAATAAAGTAAGCATTTGAAATTAGCATATAACACTGCTACATATAAACTAGATAACCAACAAGGACTTACTTGAGCACAGGGAACTGTATGCAGTATTTTGTAATAATCTACACAGAAAAAATAACCTGAAAAAAATATGAATCACTTTATTGTGCATGTGAAACTATTATAACACAGTATTGTAAATCAACTGTACTTTAATAAAAATAAATAAGTAAATTAATAACTTGAATTAATTAATGGTAAGCAAAAAAAAAAACTGTAGAGTTAGATGACTAGACACTCATAAAGTATGGTTTGGTTACATCTAAAGGCTCAGACTCTATTGGAGAAAAAAGAGAATAGCAATACCAGGTACTACACAAAAGGATAAAAATACTTACATGAAAAGTGGCTCTTTTCCATAGCTAGGGATTTTTTAAAATGATCTGTGAATATTTGTGTCCGTCCCAGAAATATAAACTTGCTTTTCTTTTTTTAATTTTATTTTAATTTTATTTTACTTTACAATACTGTATTGGTTTTGCCATACATTGACATTAATCCACCACGGGTGTATACGAGCTCCCAATCCTGAACCCCCTCCTACCTCCCACCCCATATCATCTCTCTGAATGTTCCCCGAGCACCAGCCCCTAGCATCCTGTATCCTGTATTGAACATAGACCAGTGCTTCGTTTCTTACATGATAGTATGCATGTTTCAATGCCATTCTCCCAAATCAACCCACCCTCTCCCTCTCCCTCAGAGTCCAAAAGTCCATTCTATACATCTGTGTCTCTTTTGCTGTCTTGCATAGAGGGTCATCATTACCATCTTTCTAAATTCCATATATATGTGTCAGTATACTGTATTGGTGTTTTTCTTTCTGGCTTACTTCACTCTGTATAATCAGCTCCAGCTTCATCCATCTCATTATAACTAATTCAGATGTATTTTTTTTTAATGGCTGAGTAATACTCCACTATGTATATGTACCACAGCTTTCTTATCCACTCATCTGCTGATGGACATCTAGGTTGTTTCCATGTCCTGGCTATTATAAACAGTGCTGCAATGAACATTGGGGTACATGTGTCTCTTTCTATTCTGGTTTCCTCAGTATAAAACCCCTAGAGGAGAACATAGGCAAAACACTCTCCGACATAAATCACAGCAGGATCCTCTATGATCCACCTCTCAGAATACTGGAAATAAGAGCAAATATAAATAAATGGGATCTAATTAAAATTAAAAGCTTCTGCACAACAAAGGAAACTATAAGCAAGGTGAAAAGACAGCCTTCATGTATATGTACCACAGCTTTCTTATCCACTCATCTGCTGATGGACATCTAGGTTGTTTCCATGTCCTGGCTATTATAAACAGTGCTGCAATGAACATTGGGGTACATGTGTCTCTTTCTATTCTGGTTTCCTCAGTATAAAACCCCTAGAGGAGAACATAGGCAAAACACTCTCCGACATAAATCACAGCAGGATCCTCTATGATCCACCTCTCAGAATACTGGAAATAAGAGCAAATATAAATAAATGGGATCTAATTAAAATTAAAAGCTTCTGCACAACAAAGGAAACTATAAGCAAGGTGAAAAGACAGCCTTCGGAATGGGAGGAAACAATAGCAAATGAAGCAACTGACAAACAACTAATCTCAAAAACATACAAGCAACTTATGCAGCTCAACTCCAGAAAAATTAACGACCCAATCAAAAAATGGGCCAAAGAGCTAAATAGACATTTCTCCAAAGAAGACATACGAATGGCTAACAAACACGTGAAAAGATACTCAACATCACTCATTATCAGAGAAATGCAAATCAAGACCACAATGAGGTACCATTTCACACCAGTCAGAATGGCTGCGATCCAAAAGTCTACAAGCAATAAATGCTGGAGATGGTGTGGAGAAAAGGGAACCCTCTTACACTGTTGGTGGGAATGCAAACTAGTACAGCTACTATGGAGAACAGTGTGGAGAGTCCTTAAAAAATTGCAAAATTTTCTAGCCTGAAATCTATTGATCACAATTTAAACAGATAGCTCAGAGAGATAAGGACCTGCTTTCACATACACATATCATATGTATGTGGCTTAGAAAGCAACATTCTCTGGGATTATCAGGATAATACAACGTGAGGCCATTTGGTTACTTCTCTTTTCCAAGAGATCATGGTGCAACTCATTCATAATTCTTCATAGTAACACTCTGAATGGTTTACTTTATTCCAGGGAAACTAAATATTGACTAAACAAGTCATATTTGCAATTATCAGCTGCCTGTGAAATAAAATAATCAGCATTACCTAGAAGCCAATAAAATAAAAACTTATTTAAGAAAAATTTGGTCATATTGTCTTAGGTGCTTCCATAAATTGGCACCACCTACTGAGACCTGAATGTGAAAATTTAGAGACTGAATAATGTAAGCCTACATAAAAATTAGTCAATACATATTCACATAAATCTTTATAATCTTGTAGATTTCTGGAAAGAAAAGGCCTAGTTATTTTTTAATCACTCTTCTCCAAAACCAGAAACAGGAATGATCAAATTTTGTCATCCAAGTTCAAAGTTTTATGAAGCACTCTAACTAGCTCCTTATGTACTCAGATGACATGAATAAGAGTGATATTGGGCAGAATTAGAAAGACTTTAGAACCATGATGTGTCAGTATAAATATGTATTTTTATTTGAACTGGAAATTAGGGTGGAAAAATCCAAATTATGGTTAAGCAAAATCTCTTGCTCTAACAATGGAATGAGGTTTGTAGACCTTAAAGTCTCAATGACTTGAAATCAACTAGATCTCCATTGAACACGAATTCTGGAGATTTGTGATATTTAATTGTCAGGACATAATCAGGAAATGTCTTTAGGTTAAGCTTTAAATTATTATACCAAATTTGGAAATACACATAACAAGACAAAAAGAAGTTTAAAACTATAGATAAAACTTTAATATATTTGATAATTGATGAACTCTTGAAAGAAGGGTTCTCACGTAATCTTTTTTTATTATAGTCAAAAGAAGAATGCTCAAAGAAAACAATGAAGGGATAAAAGCCTACCTTCACTTTTTCTTTCTCTCACTTTTATATTTTTTCATATATGTCAGAGAACTATGCAGCACATTAAATTTTCAAGGAAATTCGAGATTTTGTGGAAGGTTCTTAAAGTGATTTTTTATTATATAAGACAAAATCCAGATACATCATTGTGTTGCATGTATCTGTATCTAGACACACACCCAAACGCAAACATATATACAGATAAATAATATATGTGTCTGTTTACAATATTTAACTTCTTTAGTCTATTGTGCATTTTGCATGTAAGAGAAAGTAAGACTGAATTCCATATTATTCCTTTATAAAATATAAATTATGAGCAGAAAGAAATACATTTAATTTAGAAGAGTAAAATCCACCTGGTGTTCATTATATTAAAAATACGTCTTTCTCTAAAGTCTGGTTTTAAGCACAGGACACAGTTTATATATGATAGATAACAGAAATTAAGCAATCAAGTCGAAACTGTTAATTCATTCTTATCACATTTTATCTAATAAAAAAGAGAATCTGTGTGGTGTAATAGCATGTGAATCTAATAGATCCAAGGATGAATTTATAAGGTTTGCACAGGGTTAAGGGAAATGAAATATGGAAATGCCCTGGTCCTAGCTACAGTGAGAGCCTTTTACCATCCCTAGACTTGAAGGGGCAAGGGAGGGAGCAGTATCTGGGTTTGTGATTTTAATCCTGGGAAAGGGATACACAGTAAGTACTGTGGCCTTTAATCGAGGAATGCATCCACTGCTAATTTTGGCCCAAAAGATATCTAGTCCAGGGAAAAATATCCCATGTTCATTCTTTTTCTATCCTCTTTTCTCCTGTGTATACTTTACATTGGTTTAATCCGACCACCAACTGGATAGCAATTCAACAGTGATATAATTCAGTAGCATGAGCTTTTAGGCCACAGAGCAAAATTAAATATAGCACATATAGCTCAAGAGCCAAATTAGAATATTCAGCCCCAGAATAGACTGAAATTATTTCTTTTTTTTTAATCATAGTTTTTCCTCCCTTTCCAAACCAATGCCTAGTTATCTTCAGTGCTCAATAAATATTTGTTGAATATATGAATGTCCAGAAACCTATTTTCTCTATTAAATAATTCATAGTTATTTTGTATACATGGAAGAAAGCTTCAGCTATTAAATGGGCTAGCTTCAAACGAGCATCAATTCCTAGGCATTTATAATCAATTTTTTCAGAGTTACCTTCATTGCCTTAGAAATGGTATCATAATATCTTTATTCTCTTTTACTTTTTTTTAAAGTTCTCTGTCTATCTTCTTAAGATTTACTTATTTTTTTTTAACTATTGTTCTACTTTATTTTGGAAACATTCAGATTTTCTTGTTTTGGCAGAAAATTAATTTCCACCTGGATTTCTCATAATAGGATTTAATGCTTTATTCTTTATCTTAAATCTACTCATTTTACAGATGCTCACTCTTTAAACATGTAGTTTACATTATATAGTACTGAGCTTCCCTGGAGTCTCAGACAATAAAGAAGCTGCCTGCAATGCAGGAGACTCAAATTTGATCCCTGGGTCAGGAAGATCCTCTGGAGAAGGGAATGGCAATCCAATCCAGTATTCTTGCCTGGAGAATCCCATGGAAAGAGGAGCCTAGTGAGCTGCAGTCCATAGGGTCACAAACAATTGGACATGACTAACACTTACTTACTTACATTATATAATTTTTCTCAAATTTAAGACTCTCTCATAATTATGTGAACATATTTTATAAATAAATAAATGCTTAGTGAGTGATAAATGTATAGTAATTGAAATGTTTCTATAATGTCTATAATAGATTGAAATGAGGGACTGAATGTCCAATAGTGTTATGAGAGTTATCTGCTATTTCTNACTTACTTACATTATATAATTTTTCTCAAATTTAAGACTCTCTCATAATTATGTGAACATATTTTATAAATAAATAAATGCTTAGTGAGTGATAAATGTATAGTAATTGAAATGTTTCTATAATGTCTATAATAGATTGAAATGAGGGACTGAATGTCCAATAGTGTTATGAGAGTTATCTGCTATTTCTTATGAAAACAACAATATGAAAGTAACAGAGTAACAGATATTGTAAGTGGTTAATATGTACCTTTCTTAACACACCAAAGAAATACTAAAGCAATATGACAAATGATTCTCAATGAAAATTCCAGGACGGAAATGGTATGGACCTGACAGAAGCAGAAGTATTAAGACGAGGTGGCAAGAGTACAAAGAACTATACAGAAAAGATCTTAACAACCCAGATAACCAGGATGGCGTGATCACTTACTGAGAGCCAGACATCCTGGAGTGCAAAGTCAAGCAGGCCTTAGGAAGCAAAGCTAGTGGAGGTGAGGGAATTCCAGCTGAGGTATTTCATATCCTAAAAGATGATGCTGTGAAACTGCTGCACCCAATATGCCAGCAAATTTGAGAGACTCAGCAGTGGCCGTAGGACTAGAAAAAGATCAATTTGGAATGAAATTTGCAATGCCAAAGAATGACAGGGGACAGCCAGGTCAAATTGTGAGCTTTCTAAATACAAGTAAAAATATAAGAAGAATCTTAAAGCGTTTCTAGAAATTTTTGAGGATCTGAATTGAAGTTAGGCTTGCTCTAGTATAGTGAGCTTGGTAGAAAAGGGGGAGAGTGAAATAACTTAAGGATGAAGACATAGGCAAAGGCACCATCAGGGGGGCCTTTAGAGAACACCAGACAAGCACTTGGTATTTTCTGGGATACCATCACATTCTTTATGAACACAGCATATGCATTTCACACAGCAACTTTTTTGAAGTGGGTGTTACTATTCAGGTTTTAGAGGCCGGCAAACAGAAGCTTACTCAGAGTCACACATTTATTAACTGGTAGAGTTAGGATTCAAAACCAGAACTTTGAGTCAAATGATGCCTCTGTTCTTATGCCCTGCAATGTGCTATAGTACAGCGAACTTGTTTATTTGTTTTGCCTGGTAAATTAAACTTATCTGATACAAGGGAGGTCATTTACTTATCTTTCCACTTACTTCATGAATACCCTGTGTGTGTATTTTTAATTAGCAATTAATGTTCTAGGTAAACTTAGCCAAATATGAATTAAAATATTTCAAAGTCATGATAAGAACATACATTTGTATTTGCAGTGTACCTTAAATACAGGCAATTTCTCATTAGATTCATTTTTTGCCCTCCTTGGTGAAATCTGATAAAAATAAAATGGAAAATCTAGAAAATACTAAANAGAATCTGTGTGGTGTAATAGCATGTGAATCTAATAGATCCAAGGATGAATTTATAAGGTTTGCACAGGGTTAAGGGAAATGAAATATGGAAATGCCCTGGTCCTAGCTACAGTGAGAGCCTTTTACCATCCCTAGACTTGAAGGGGCAAGGGAGGGAGCAGTATCTGGGTTTGTGATTTTAATCCTGGGAAAGGGATACACAGTAAGTACTGTGGCCTTTAATCGAGGAATGCATCCACTGCTAATTTTGGCCCAAAAGATATCTAGTCCAGGGAAAAATATCCCATGTTCATTCTTTTTCTATCCTCTTTTCTCCTGTGTATACTTTACATTGGTTTAATCCGACCAGCAACTGGATAGCAATTCAACAGTGATATAATTCAGTAGCATGAGCTTTTAGGCCACAGAGCAAAATTAAATATAGCACATATATCTCAAGAGCCAAATTAGAATATTCAGCCCCAGAATAGACTGAAATTATTTCTTTTTTTTTAATCATAGTTTTTCCTCCCTTTCCAAACCAATGCCTAGTTATCTTCAGTGCTCAATAAATATTTGTTGAATATATGAATGTCCAGAAACCTATTTTCTCTATTAAATAATTCATAGTTATTTTGTATACATGGAAGAAAGCTTCAGCTATTAAATGGGCTAGCTTCAAACGAGCATCAATTCCTAGGCATTTATAATCAATTTTTTCAGAGTTACCTTCATTGCCTTAGAAATGGTATCATAATATCTTTATTCTCTTTTACTTTTTTTTAAAGTTCTCTGTCTATCTTCTTAAGATTTACTTATTTTTTTTTAACTATTGTTCTACTTTATTTTGGAAACATTCAGATTTTCTTGTTTTGGCAGAAAATTAATTTCCACCTGGATTTCTCATAATAGGATTTAATGCTTTATTCTTTATCTTAAATCTACTCATTTTACAGATGCTCACTCTTTAAACATGTAGTTTACATTATATAGTACTGAGCTTCCCTGGAGTCTCAGACAATAAAGAAGCTGCCTGCAATGCAGGAGACTCAAATTTGATCCCTGGGTCAGGAAGATCCTCTGGAGAAGGGAATGGCAATCCAATCCAGTATTCTTGCCTGGAGAATCCCATGGAAAGAGGAGCCTAGTGAGCTGCAGTCCATAGGGTCACAAACAATTGGACATGACTATTACTTACTTACATTATATAATTTTTCTCAAATTTAAGACTCTCTCATAATTATGTGAACATATTTTATAAATAAATAAATGCTTAGTGAGTGATAAATGTATAGTAATTGAAATGTTTCTATAATGTCTATAATAGATTGAAATGAGGGACTGAATGTCCAATAGTGTTATGAGAGTTATCTGCTATTTCTTATGAAAACAACAATATGAAAGTAACAGAGTAACAGATATTGTAAGTGGTTAATATGTACCTTTCTTAACACACCAAAGAAATACTAAAGCAATATGACAAATGATTCTCAATGAAAATTCCAGGACGGAAATGGTATGGACCTGACAGAAGCAGAAGTATTAAGACGAGGTGGCAAGAGTACAAAGAACTATACAGAAAAGATCTTAACAACCCAGATAACCAGGATGGCGTGATCACTTACTGAGAGCCAGACATCCTGGAGTGCAAAGTCAAGCAGGCCTTAGGAAGCAAAGCTAGTGGAGGTGAGGGAATTCCAGCTGAGGTATTTCATATCCTAAAAGATGATGCTGTGAAACTGCTGCACCCAATATGCCAGCAAATTTGAGAGACTCAGCAGTGGCCGTAGGACTAGAAAAAGATCAATTTGGAATGAAATTTGCAATGCCAAAGAATGACAGGGGACAGCCAGGTCAAATTGTGAGCTTTCTAAATACAAGTAAAAATATAAGAAGAATCTTAAAGCGTTTCTAGAAATTTTTGAGGATCTGAATTGAAGTTAGGCTTGCTCTAGTATAGTGAGCTTGGTAGAAAAGGGGGAGAGTGAAATAACTTAAGGATGAAGACATAGGCAAAGGCACCATCAGGGGGGCCTTTAGAGAACACCAGACAAGCACTTGGTATTTTCTGGGATACCATCACATTCTTTATGAACACAGCATATGCATTTCACACAGCAACTTTTTTGAAGTAGGTGTTACTATTCAGGTTTTAGAGGCCGGCAAACAGAAGCTTACTCAGAGTCACACATTTATTAACTGGTAGAGTTAGGATTCAAAACCAGAACTTTGAGTCAAATGATGCCTCTGTTCTTATGCCCTGCAATGTGCTATAGTACAGCGAACTTGTTTATTTGTTTTGCCTGGTAAATTAAACTTATCTGATACAAGGGAGGTCATTTACTTATCTTTCCACTTACTTCATGAATACCCTGTGTGTGTATTTTTAATTAGCAATTAATGTTCTAGGTAAACTTAGCCAAATATGAATTAAAATATTTCAAAGTCATGATAAGAACATACATTTGTATTTGCAGTGTACCTTAAATACAGGCAATTTCTCATTAGATTCATTTTTTGCCCTCCTTGGTGAAATCTGATAAAAATAAAATGGAAAATCTAGAAAATACTAATATATTTTAGCATTAAGATCATGGCCAAACCAATGACCACACTTTACAGTTGAGAAACCTAGCCATGTGGTTAACAGAACTTTTAATTCAGTGCAAAAAGTAAATGGATAAAGTGCAAAACTGTATCAAAGATTTGACTGTTTTCCCTATGTAATATAGAACAACTATTTAAAAGTTGTGTCTATTTTTTCATGTTGAAAGACTTTATTGCTAGATGGTCTGTGAAATTGGAAATTACAGTGAAGAATCTGACATCTCCTGACAGAAATGCCTAAATTACATGAATAATAGAGAAGTACAAGATTTAGAGAGAAAGACTTCATTTTGGACCACAATTCTGCCTCCAAATTTCTCTGTGATTTGGGGCATATCTCTCTGTGGGTTATAATTGCTCTATGTGAGAAATGAGTGACTGGTCTAAGCTGATGATTTTATGCTAAGGTTCCCCTAGAGAAACAGAGCTTATACGTAAGGTATATGTATATGTATATATATATATATATATATATATATATGTATGTATGTATAAGCAGGTCACTGAGAAGAGCAGGTGGAATTCTTGGGCAGAAAATGAGGCTGCAATCCACAAGCAGATTTTCCTTTTCTTCAAGGAAACCTCAGTTCTGTTCTCAAGGCCTAGAGATTAACATATTAACTGAAGTAAAATAGAGAAAGACAAATGTCATATAATATCACTTATATGTGAATCTCAAATAATGCTACAAATGAATTCATTTACAAAATAGAAAAAGACTCACAGATGTATTTATCGTACTTATTTTAAAATACTTGCCTACTAATTCATGCATCTGGATTGTTTAATTTATTTATTTTAATTGGAAGCTAATTACTTTACAATACTGTGGTGGTTTTTGCCATACATTGACATGAATCAGCCATGGGTGGACGTGTGTCCCCACTTCTGAACCCTCCTCCCACCTCCCTCCCCATCCGATCATTCAGGGTCATCCCAGTGTACCAGCCCTGAGCACCCTGTCTCATGCATTGAACCTGGACTGACGATCTAGTTCACATATGGTAATATACATGTTTCAGTGCTATTCTCTCAAATCATCCCATCCTCACCCTCTCCCACAGAGTCCAAAAGTTGTTCTTTATCTCTGTGTCTCTTTTCTTGTCTCACATACAGGGTCATCATTACCATCTTTCTAAATTCCATATATATGCGTTAATATACTGTATTGGTGGTTTTCTTTCTGACTTACTTCATTCTGTATAATAAGCTCCAGTTTCATCCACCTCATTAGAACTGATTTAAATGCATTCTTCTTAATAGCTGAGTAATATTCCATGGTGTATATGTACCACTGGTTTCTTATGATTACAGGAGTGGAGCACATTTCCTTATTCTTTCACATACCCAGTATTGTCTCCCATGTTATGAAAATAAGATATGATACATTGTAAAGACTCTGAATTTTGTTATTATACCCTGAAGTTCGATTCTTTGTGACCCCATGGACTGCAGTATGCCAGGCTTCCCTGTCCATCACCAACTCCCAGAGCTTACTCAAACTCATGTCCATTGAGTCGGTGATGCCATCCAACATCTCATCCTCTGTCGTCCCCTTCTCTTCTTGCCTTCAATCTTTCCCAGCATCAGGGTTTTTTCCAGTGAGTCAATTATTTTCATTAGGTGGCCAAAGTATTGGAGTTTCAGCTTCAGCATCAGTCCTTCCAATGAATATTCAAGGTGGATTTCCTTTAAGATGGACTGGTTGGATCTCCTTGCAGTCCAAGGTACTCTCAAGAGTCTTCTCCAACTGCACAGTTCAAAAGCATCAGTTCTTTGGCGCTCAGCTTTCTTTATAGTCCAACTCTCACATCCATATATGACTACTGGAAAAATCATATCTTTGACTAGACAGACCTTACTAGACAAAGTAATGTCTCTGTTTTTTAATATGCTATCTAGGTTGGTCATAACTTTCCTTCCAAGGAGCAAGCGTCTTTTAATTTCATGGCTGTAGTCACCATCTGAGGTGGTTTTGGAGCCTCAAAAAATAGTCTGTCACTGTTTCCACTGTTTCCCATGTGTTTGCCATTAAGTGATGGGACTGGAAGCCATGATCTTAGCTTTCTGAATGTTGATTTTTAAGCCAACTTTTTCACTCTCCTCTTTCATTTTTATCAAGAGGCTCTTTAGTTCTTCTTTGCCTTCTGCCATAAGGGTGGTGTCATCTGCATATCTGAGGTTATTGATGTTTCTTCCAGCAAACTTGATAGCAGCTTGAGCTTCTATTAAGTAGTTATTGGTTCTATTAAGTACTTAAATTATTGAGATGCTACTCTCAACTTATAATTTGGTTGAATATCTTGTTAGAATGGGTCTATACTGGATTTCCTTTTATTTTTAGGATCAATATGTTATTGTTTACACCTGATGCTGGGAGGGATTGGGGGCAGGAGGAGAAAGGGATGACAGAGGATGAGATGGCTGGATGGCATCACCGACTCAATGGGCATGAGTTTGAGTAAAGTCTGGGAGTTGGTGATAGACAGGGAGGCTTGGCGAGCTGCGATTCATGGGGTCACAAAGAGTTGGACACGTCTGAGTGATTGAACTGAACTTTACTAGAATCTACTCCTAAACTGAGCCTTTTTTGCATTTCAATTAGAAAGTCTCTTGTGTGCTTTAAAGTCCTGTTCATTTGTAGAACTTGAACTCTAAGCTCTTTTATCTCTGGAGTACGTGGCTCCTGCAATCTCTTCTCATTTCTTTTGGTTTTCTAATTATTGACTTCTTACATCCTTACAGTCTTTACCTGCATATGCCTAAGTAAGTCGGAGAAGGTAATAGCATCCCACTCCATTACTCTTGCCTGGAAAATCCCATGGACGGAGGAGCCTGGTGCACTGCAGTCCATCAGGTTGCCAAGAGTCAGACACGACTGAACGACTTCACTTTCACTTTCACACTTTGGAGAAGGAAATGACAACCCACTCCAGTGTTCTTGCCTGGAGAATCCCAGGGACCGGGGATCCTGGTGGCCATCTATGGGGTTGTGCAGAGTCAGATATGACTGAAGCGACTTAGCAGCTGCAGTAGCCTAAGTGAGTGTCAGCCAAAGATGTGAAGGGAATTTATTTAGAGCCTCCCTCTTGGTGCTTCCTCTTTTCACATATTTCCCCTGTAATCTCCATTTTCTCTAGTTTCTACCATCCCTGTTCCCTAACCTCTAAGTCCCAAAACACTGCAACTGTCTGCTTGAGTTCTTGCTGCCTCACATGTGGACTGATGTTGTGCTCAGGTAAAGTCATACACAGATGGAGCTCATCCAATGTCATTGTCTTCTGTCCAGGGCCAGACCTCTTCCAGTCTCCGCCTACCATAACAGAAAAGAACAAGTCTGACTCCAAAATGGGTCTCTTCCTTTAGTTTGAAGCTTTGTGCTCTGTTGCGTATGTTTAGTCATGCTGGTTCAGTAGCTTTGTCTCATCTATCAGTAAAACAATTTTGCCTATAGACTGAAATATGCATAATACCTCTTTCCCAAGGCTCTGTCGCTCAGGCTTGATCTTTAAAGCCATGTATTTCCTTATGGAGGTAAAATGTTGCAGAGCAGAAAAAAACATTTATCTAATTGAATCAATGCAGACCTACATTGATAGCTGCAAAAAAACAGAATTATTACATCTCCTCCGAGGTCTGGTCAGTGCCAAGAAGTCTGCAACAACCAGCCACAGCTCCTCCACTTTTAGTATAAAAATAGTCTGAATTCAAACTCTTCTAGGGTTGGTTTCTTGGGAACCTAGTCCACTATGTTCTAGGTCTGCTGCCTTTCTAAGTAAACTTGCCATTCCTTGCTCCAACACCTTGTCTCTCAAGTTATTCCCCTTCTTGCCTGAGCAGTATGAGCTCAGATTTAGTAACACAACTTTTGGTCACATAGTTGTTTTGATATTCTTCCCCCAGCTTTTAGAATTGTTACATACGGCAGGTTTAGTTCAATTAAAACTATTCCATTATCACCAGAATCAGAATTGAAATCAATTTCTTTGTGTGAACACCCAGGTGTGTTACTATCCTTGACTCTGTGTGTGTGTCTGTGTGTGTGCATGTTTCTGAGTTTCTCTCTCAATAATAGTTTTTAAATCGATGTACAATGAAGGACTATTTTTCTAAAAAAAAAATGCTAGAAACTAGAGTATATGAAGGGGTATAAGATCATTCTCTGTTATTAGAACTCTTTCAATTTCTTTAGTCATTTAACAAAAGTCTTGTGTGACTACTATATAGTGAGGACCATGCTAAGCAATAAAGATATTGAAATAAGTGACTACAGATGTGTAAATCAATGAATCACAATATCATAAACTCAGAAATATCATATTAAATCTCTAAAACAGATTTTGAATATAATTTTGTGTTTGATTAGAGAGATAGTTCTATTTTATAAGCATAAATAAAGCTTGCTATTCTTTTTACTATCTGAGAGACATGAAAATGTCAGTTTCCAGGGACTTATTCTGTATGATTTCAGGATATGATAATTCTTTTTTTATTAAGCTCCTTGAATGATTTTGATGTATAGCAAGGCTTAGGAATCAGTGTTTTGTATCACATTTGCATATTAGGATACTTTTGCCCAGAGGCCCAGGAAAATCTTGTTTCTAGTTGTAAGTAAAGGGATATTTTCTATATTAACTTCCCAGTTGTGTTTTGAAAAGTATCTCCATCCTTGGCCTGAAAGACATTGGTATTACTAGCTCTACTATTTTACAAAGTTGTGTGCCATCAGTTCAGTTCAGTCGCTCAGTCGTGTCTGACTCTTTGCGACCCCATGAATCGCAGCACTCCAGGCCTCCCTGTCCATCACCAACTCCCAGAGTTCACTCAGACTCACATCCATCAAGTCAGTGATGCCATCCAGCCATCTCATCCTCGGTCGTCCCCTTCTCCTCCTGCCCCCAATCCCTCCCAGCATCAGAGTCTTTTCCAATGAGTCAACTCTTCTCATGAGGTGGCCAAAGTACTGGAGTTTCAGCTTTAGCATCATTCCTTCCAAAGAAATCCCAGGGTTGATCTCCTTCAGAAGGGACTGGTTGGATCTCCTTGCAGTCCAAGGGACTCTCAAAAGTCTTCTCCAACACCACAGTTCAAAAGCATCAATTCTTTGGTGCTCAGCCTTCTTCACAGTCCAACTTTCACATCCATACATGACCATAGGAAAAACCATAGCCTTGACTAGATGGACCTTAGTATTGCTTTAAAATTTTTCTAGAAAACTTAATATAGCACACAGAAAAATTATTGGACAATCATCTATAAGTGGAAGAACAGAAAGACCCAGAATGCCTGAGGACAATGATCTTATCTGTTTTAAATCTAATGTGCTCATGTGCCCAGTCGTGTATGACTCTCAACCCCATGGACTATAGCCCTCCAGGCTACTCTGACCACAGGATTTCCAGGCAAGACTACTGGAGAGGGTTGCCATTTCCTTCTGCAGTGGATATTCCCTACACAGGGATGGAATCCGCATCTCTGGTGTCTCCTTCATTGGCAGGTGTATTCTTTACCACACCACTTGGAGAGCCCTGTATCTAGTGAGTAGGAAAAATATATATATTGATACATTTTGGATAAAGAGTGATTAGTTTTATTGAATGAATGATTAGTTTTCATTCAATAATTATCTCTTTTACATTGACCGTATTGGGTAAGTACAAGCTGTGTGATGGTGAGAATGAGAAAAAGAAACCAGTAAAAATAAAAATTAAAAAAAATAAATGTTTCATCTGTCAATATTAAAAAAAAAAGAAAATGAAACCAACATTTCCTGCTTTCAGAGAGTTGTTTTTTTTTTTTTTTTTATTCTACTAGTAAAATTCTTATGCTGCCATATGAGGACACAAACATGTCTGCTAATTGGCCACCCTCTTTTCCTCCACAATGCTCATCGCCTTAGCTGCATGCAATTTAATTCAGTTGGGGCATGTCTAGCTACATAAATATAAAGAACTAAATTCTGAGCAACTAACTGGTCAAGGATGAGCATTATATTATGTTTTTATTCTATAAAGCTCAGTGGAAAAAAAAGTAGATTGAAAAGCATGTTCATCAAAAAGAAATATTTTTTTATTTTGCTTTTCACTGTTTTACTCTACACAGTGGAATAAATTCTCCTTCAACCTCTCAATGTCATTGCTGGAGTTAAAAATCTTAAAATAATTGTTATAGCTACAGTAAATGTCTTCACTAAAAATTTGGTGCTTCACAAACTATACTCTCAGAGTTGCTACTTCTTTCCCTGAATTCATTGTGCAAATTTGACATCCTCTCCTTGAACTCAGAAAAAAGGGATATGATTGGGTTATTCTTAGCTAAATAACTTTGAAGAGAAAGCCTAGTAATGGGTAAGATAATTATACCAGACAATTGGTAAAGGAGTCTCAAAAGTGAATAGAGGAATTCATGCCAGGAGGCACTTTGGAAAAAATAATTATATAAGAATGTTTTCTTAATAAGCAGTTAATCAAGTATTTAGCCAGACTCTGGACTTTCATTTAATTCCTGAAAAGAATTACACTTCTATTGATGTCCTCCTTGTAGGATTCAGTTTAAAAATGAACGTATATAAGATTTCAGTTGATGTATGTGGGATGAAGCTATCAGACATTATCTTATTAAAAATTCTGCTGAACTTTCTAGTTCCATTTCTTAAGAAATAACATTATAAGTAATATTTGAATTTCCTGTAATTTTATTTCAGAAACATTTCAAGAGAGTTGGTCTGAATTCAGGATTTAGGCCTAACTGACAAAAGTCTAGTGAGCCTCAGGGACAGCCTTTGCAGTGAAGCTCTCCCATGAAGCAGTATCAAGCTTCTTTCTCAAATGAGGAAACACTGAGACAGCTAGACCTTCAGAGAACTTCAGCAATGTATATAACTTATTCTTAATTAGATTTTAAAATCTCAGTGCTAGTATTATTTCCAACATATTCTAATACTATAACTTTTAATACATAAGTAAGACTGTGATAAGAAGGCATTCATGATAAACTAATACAAATATCTGAACAATTATTTATATTGTTTCATATGCAAGCACAATCAACTTTCCTTAACAAGAAATAAGGTTGATTCTAAAGGAACTTGAAAACAAGGACTGTTTACCTGTATCTTTTAGAAAAAAAATTATGCTAAAATAAATAAAAATAAATTACTTCTAAAGAAATACATATATTCAAAGCTTAAAATTAAAAATATATATATTAAAGTTAAGAAATATTCAACTTATAAACAAAATATCTGAGATTGAACAAAAAATATATATCTTGGTATTTGCTATAGCACTTGACTTTATAATGAGCCATAGATTCAGACAATACATAAAATTATTATTACTGAGGATATTATGATATTAAGAAAAGATGGTCATTTTTACTTTAATTACTGTCATCTGTGAGACGATGCAAAGCAAGAACTTGTCATTTATTTATCATTCTAAACATTGCCTACCTAGTGAATAAATATATAATGAAATTCTATTGGCATAGAAAATTAGAAAATGTCTAATTTAATTCAAGTCTATTGATATTTTAGTGATGTGTTTTCCACTCTAGAAAATTTGTAGACCAGAAGCTAAACAAGGGAATATTATCAAAGTGAATATTATCAAAATTAAAATTCATTCAGGAAGCTCTTCATTCTGACTTAAAGCAGCTCTGAACTAAGAGATATATCTCAAACTTGTCTATTTTTCTTCCTATTTATTATTACTTTCCTGGTCCAATGATGTACTTTCCTGCTTGGTCGCATTTCAGTACTTTTGACTGAATATGAAGTATTCAGAACTTCCTCTGAAAATATATGTCAGACCATATCTCACTTTCTTCAGTCATTTCCCTTTTCACCAGGAACTAAATTGAAAATCCTCACTGTGACTTTAAGTCCCTTAGGAGTCTTACTACCTCACCATATGCCTATAGGTTAGCTCCAATCTCATCGACTTTCTTTTTCTTACAAAAAACAAAAACTTCATAAAACATTTTTTTCCAACAAGAGGCTTCGGTTTTTGTTCTATTCTTAATTTGGAAAATTCTTTCTTTGCTGTAGTAAGGCTATTCCCTTCCCTCTTCTGTTTATCTTAAATGTTAACTTCTTAGAAAAGTCTTTCATAATTATTATATACACAATATATTTCTGTTTTTACATTTCTGTCTTTTCCCTCTATCATTCATCACACTATTATTCTCCATCACACTCCCTGGGATTGCTGACTGCCAACTCAGGGATACTGACTCCCTAGATTCTAAGTAAATGACCTTTGAATCAGAAAATATATGTATAATAAAGAGGCATAATTCTTTCTTGGAAGTATGCAACTCATGCTGTACAGTACGGATCCTGTTATCTTTGCACACATAACTAGTTACATTTTAAATAAACATTCCTGCATCTACTTGCTTACTCTGGCTTGTTTATCAGCCTAGAAATGCCATAAGAGCAAGAGTCATATCCATTTACTTATATTTAAGGACTTCTCAGGTAGTGTAGTAGTAAAGAATCTCCCTGCCAATGCAGGAGACTGAAGAGATGCAGGTTTGACGCCTGGATTGGAAAGATTCTCTGGAGGAAGAAATGGCAACCTGACGCCTGGATTGGAAAGATTCCCTGGAGGAAGAAATGGCAACCCACTTCAGTACTCGCCTGGAGAATTCCATGAACAGAGGAGCTTGGCAGGTTACAGTCCATGGGACTACAGAAAGTCAGACACCACTGAGTGACTAAGCAAAAGACTTGCATGTAGAAAGCCCCCATTAAATACTTTTTAAGTGAATGAATGGAGTAATAACTTGATAGACAAGAAATAGTAACAAGCAAAATGGAACATTTTTAATAACTTCTGAAAAGTGAGTTATTCTTTCTAAGAAAATAAATCCAAAGATACTTCAGAACATACCGTAACTGACCAAATGACTGTAAGAATTTAAGCTTGTTTTTTTTTCCCCAGAATCCTAAATTGTTTTCCCATATCCTAAATACTAAATTTTAAAAACCTGCAAATAAATTTTTAATTTTATCTTTTCAGATTTATTGGGTTGTTATTGACATATAACATTATAAAACCTTAAGGTATACAACATAATGAGTTGATATTTCTATATATTGTTAAATGATTACAACAATAAGTTTAGCTAACACCCATCACATCATGTGGCTAAAATTTTTTTTTTCCTTTTGGTAAGAACTTTTGAGACTCTAATTTCTTAGCAAGTTCTAAATATAAAATACAGTATTGTCAACTATAGTTAGGATTTACTTATAACTATAAGTTTGTAACTTTTGACCCCCTCACATAATTCCTCCACCTACCACCTCTAACAACTACCAATCTGATCTCTGCTTCCATGAGTTTGGTTTTGCTTTTTTTTTTTTCACATTACACATATAAGTGAAATTATGCAATATGTGTCTTTCACTTAGCATAATTCTCCCAAGTCCCATGAACACTGTCACAAATGCCAGGATTTCCTTCTTTTTATGACTGATTGTAAATTTTTTGAATTAATTTTGACCTGAGATACTTTTGGAAAAAGTTCTAAANACATTACACATATAAGTGAAATTATGCAATATGTGTCTTTCACTTAGCATAATTCTCCCAAGTCCCATGAACACTGTCACAAATGCCAGGATTTCCTTCTTTTTATGACTGATTGTAAATTTCTTGAATTAATTTTGACCTGAGATACTTTTGGAAAAAGTTCTAAAGTAGAAGTCATCCAAAATAGGAATGTTAAATAGGAACTGAGTTCAGTATAAAAACATTTCTCAGGCTCTGATTTTTATTTTGATGACAGTAACTTTAACCCATCATGTGGAAATTTTTGACAAAGGGTAAAAGACTTAGGGAGCCATTTATGTAGAGACACACATATACACACATATGCAAGTATTTCTTGACCAGGCCAAGAATGGAAAATAGTTATACTAGTGATTAGGTAAACGTCCCTCCAATATTGTATTTTTATTACCTCTTTATTTTTTATCATTTCATTCCAATAATTGTATGGAGCACTGATGTTTTTTAAAATATCTCTCACTGTTTAGAAAAGTGCACTTGATTGTACAGTTTAACTACTCTAAAACATTAAGGACTTCCCTGGTAGCTCAGATGGTAAAGCGTCTGCCTACAATGCAGAAGACCTGAGTTCAGTCCCTGGGTTGGGAAGATCCCCTGGAGAAGGAAATGGTAACCCCAGTACTCTTGCCTGGAAAATCCCATGGACAGAGGAGTGTGGTAGGCTACAGTTCTTGAGGTCACAAAGAGTCGGACACGACTGAGTGACGTCACTCAAGACATTTTAAATAGTTAACAAATGGGCGTAAGAAAGAGGAGCATATGTCCTTTTATAACAATAAATATCAATTCCCTCCCAGTTTTAAGCTTTATAAGTCATCATTTTTGAGTACAGAATTTTGACAAGGCTTAAACATGTTTACATACTTTACACAGTAAACATAATACTACACATTGCAGACCATCTCCTATGAGCCTCTTCTTGTAAATAAAGTTTTATTGTAACCAGGCATATTCATTTGTATTTGTCTTGGTTAGGCCTCCTTTTGCACTACACTGGTAATATTCTATACCTTTGACAAACGCTATGTGGTCCAAAGCCTAAAATATTAACTATTTGGACCTTTAAAGAAAAGTTTTCCAATCTCTGTAATAGTTGTAACACTCTCACTTTATGTCAAATGTCACCAGATGCTTAAATGTTTTCTGATAAATTTTTTTCATGAGTTTTGAATATGATTACAAGACTCAAAAGTGTAACAATTTCTTGGTTGCATAAAGACAGACATCAGCAAAAATACATAAACAACCTGAAAGAATGAATCATCTTTCAAAAGGCCTATTTTAATTTCCATCTATGTGTGACTGTAACGAATCCAGACCAGTGATCAAAAATAAAGAATAAGGTCAAGAATCATTGACAGTATTTGAATTTAAAGTCTGTGCTAGATGCTATGTATAGAATTGATGCTTTGGAATTCTGATGTTTGTTGGAAAAAACTCTTGAGGGTCCCTGGACTGCAAGGGGATCAAGCCAGTCAATCCTAAAGGAAACCATCCCTGAATATTCATTGGAAGGACTGTTGCCAAGCTGAAGCTCCAATACTTTGGCCACCTGAGCAGAAAGCCTACTCACTGAAGAAGACATTGATGCTGGGAAAGACTAAAGGAAAAAGGGAAAGGGGCTGGCAGAGGATGAGATGGTTAGATAGCATCACCAACTTAAGAGACTTGAATTTGAGCAAATGGTAGTGGTAGTGGAGGAGAGAGAAGCCTGAGGTGCTGCAGTCCATGAGGTCTCAAAAACAGCTGGGCATGACTTAGCAACTGAACAACAACCAAAAGGTGAGAGTTCAAAAGACACATGGAAATTTTGGCCTTCACTGATCCCCCATGCTCAAAAGCATAGTTTAGAGAGAGAAATACATCAGGAGCAAGTAGACATCAGAAGCTGGTATAAAGGGCACTGTAGGAATTACACATTCAGGTGAGAATAAAAGGAACTATAGAAGGCAATGCAGGAGTTTAAACACCAGAGAGGAAACCAAAAATAAGAGCTCATGGAAAGAGAGAGAATGGAAAGATCAGATTGGCAGTTGCCAGAGGTGGTAGGTGGAGGAATTATGTGAGGAGGTCAAAGGTTACAAACTTCTAGTTATAAGTAAATCCTAACTATAGTTGACAATACTGTATTTTATATTTAGAAAAAGAAACAGATGGGGGCACCAGAGCTGAGTAATCTTATTACTCAGTTTCCTTTATAAAAAAACCAAATCAAGAGCTGAGCAGGGCCAGCCTCTGTACTGATCAGCCATTTTCCAAATGACATTTTTGCTTTTCTTTGCTCTTACCACAAATTGCACCCTCTCTCCCACTCAGCAGAAGCTCATTCAGTCCCTGATTGTTTTAATCCTTAGTCTTTTTTCACCCCATTTTTAAAACTAATGTTCTTTGAATTAATGAGCGAGACACTTGAAACTACTTTTGTGATCTGACTCCAGTGAGTCAGAATGACATTTGGTCTCTTTGCTCTGATTTGTTTTGGATCTTTTTCTATTCTGTATTCTGACTTGAATTCAGTCCCAGATCATGGAGGCAATTCTTATTTTAGCCTTTTATTTTTCCACAAGTCATTTCATATATTATAGAACTGCGATTATCAATTCTAACAGGTTCAGTCTCCTTATTTAGTAACTTTATGATATAAAGTCCCCTTTAGTATGCTAACATAATTCACAGAAACTATTAAACATTTACTCATATTACTTAAAAATCAATATAATGTCCTAACAGTAATGATTGTAATTGTCATTCAATATGCAAATGCTTCAGCATAGTGACTTTGTAAAATGTAAGGAAATAGTCATATGCTTGTTCCTATAGATATAACGAATATTAATGAATAAGCCATACCTCAAATTAACATTGTTTCTCATGCTATGATCTTTCTAAAGGTGAGCAACCCATTTAAAATTCCAAACAAGATAAAAAGTAATATTCCCTCTAGTTATAGAGTATCACATTCCTGAAAAATTTAATGAAAATAAAAACTAAGGAAAAACTAATGTGGATTCAAAGATTACATAGTGATACATTTTAAGATTGTATTTCTATGAGATGTTTTATGCATTAATAAATATGTATACACATATTTCAAAGTGCCATGGAATGCACAATGCTGTTTTGATAAGTGGGATATTCTAAGACTACCGTAGGGATACTAGAATTCTTGCCTATTACCTCCTTGCCCTTGACAATGGTGCCCTCCTCACCGAGATGACAAAAACACCCTAAGGACACGGTACCTCATTAAGATAAAGCAAGGAGCAAAGAACACACAGTCCCTGCTTTGCCTCCGCTGCCTGCTCCTACCACCATGCTACAGTTTTGGAGTACAAACTAAAAGAGTTTAACACTATGAAAAATAAGCCCCTAGGGAAAATTCCAGAAGCAAACTAATATCTTTAATATGATGGCTTATTTACAAGAATTAAATTTGCTACAGATAGAAAGTAGAAACAAGAGAGGAGTTGATCATGACTTGAGGGAACATGTCGGTGAGCAGCAAGACAGGCCTGGGACACAGCGTGGCATGGACACACAGCCATATAGATAATCACGTCATGCACACAATATCGAGTTTAGCAGTAGGACTGGAATTATCAGTGGGTACTCACTGATAATGTACATCGACGATTTTAAGTAAAAGAAGTCGAATGGCTTTTGGCAACTTCATTAATTTGTATTTAAAGTTTCTATTCAAAACATTGATAATGATACTAACAGTTAAAAAAAAAAAAAAACTAATGCATTTTCCAAGGAGATGATAATAATTACATCCATGAATTTGCCTCCTGTTTAAATTTTAAAAAGCAAATATAAGCTTTGTTTTCTTTGTGCTTAAAGTACAGGTACTATCAGTAGAAAGTGAGGTTCCAAAGGTGAAATATAAAATGGTGAAATTCCAAGTACTTGTAAAGTTCAAAAAGATTTTGTTTATTAACCTACTTCTGAAACCTGAAATAAAAATCTGTGGACCAAAAAAAAAAAAAAAATTACCTGCCATTTTAGTAAACACAAACGTTGCCCACTATCAAGCCATCAGCAACTGTTGCCACCCTGAGGGGAATTCAGATGGAGAAAAACTTGATATGGTCCTTTGTAGTTAAGGTGTATATCAAAGGAATATTTTCAGTGAGCAAGACTCTTGCATCTTTCCATAAATAGAAAGGCACTGAAATCTGAGATTTCTGGGTTTTTTTGTATGTGTGATTAGTAGTCTTTTGACATTCAGGTATGTGTTGTTGTTGTTCAGGAAGAACTGCTCTGTATCCTGGCTCCTCCCTTATCTCTTTGGAACAGTTCCTGAAAGATCTCTGAAAGGCTGGTTCCCAGGCTATCGTCTTCAGCCATGCCTCAAATAAAACATAACTCTCAGCTTTTAGGTTATACATTTTTTTTTTCAGTCAACAAAGCATAACATAAACATAACAGAAAAAAAGCAAGTAATGTGTGAGTTAGAAACTGGAACACAGGGTAACTCAGGGATTTGCAAAGTCTTTTATCTACAGAGATATCTGTGGGAGAACTAAACAGTCTTACAATTCTCCTTCTATTATCCTTTTAACCACACATGCTAGATCTTAAATATTTGCCCTTTTGGGGGTTTCATTGTGGGAAACTTAAAAAAAAAAATCTGCCAGTCTTACTATCAATCAGCATTTCTAATTTCTCTCACAGTATGAAGTCAAGTGAAAATAGCTTTGCTTTCAATTTCCAAATAAAAGCATGTCATAATGAAATCTTGAGGATTAGGAATGGCTGTGAGCTTTAGTTTTCAATTTCATATTACTACTCTTCCTAAAAGGCTACAAAGATAATACTCAAGAGAAAATGGCAGGTTAATCAGTGAAAGGGACATGCATCATGGAAACCCATGTGGTGGACACCTGATCACCCTTCTGTCTGTGCTGTGGATTGCCACCTGAGGATTGGGCAAGAAACAGACATAACCAAAAGCGGTCAGACCTGGGATAAATCACTTAACACACACATCCATTTCCTTATTTTTGTTAATGACAAAATGCTTTTTTTCTGCCAGAAAATAACTAGAAGACTTTATATGAGATTTTTGACTCATATTTTATTCAATATTATTTTCTTCTAAGAATAATGATTCTTAGGCATTTATACTCCAAGCCACTTGGAGTATCAGGAAAGGCAAAAGCCTTCATAATGGCTAAATTTATTTCAGATGATTTATGAATATATTTGACTATATTTCTCAATGACTTTAGCAAAGCTGCAAAACCACAAAGCTTGATGCTTGAGATTATTATTTTTTTCATTCAGATAAAATTTAAAGTATGCTGCAAACAATTAAAGTGTGGGTAAAGCCTTGTCTCATGTAGATACTTCACAAACTTTTAAGACTATATCATCATCTTTCCAACATAAAATACTCCCCAGCTGAAAAAATATATTATTGTAAAACAGTGGGGACTGAGTCAGGTTGAAAAGTTTGCCTGCGGAAATCACTGAGGAACTTTATAAGGCAAAGCACAGGAAAGACTTTTACACATAAAATTCTGGCCTTTGGATGAAACTGACTGAATATCACTAGGCATAATGACATCAGAGTTGGATATGAGTTAGACAGAGATTTTTAAATTGTCTGCAAAGAAAAAAGCTAATAAAAAAAGAAAAAATTAAAAAAAACAAAGAAAAGAGATATGAATATTTGTAGGTTTAAGCATATAATTTGCTAGCACTTGGGCATTTGTTTCTAACAAAACTTTTCTATTGTCCATGAATATCAGTTACCATATAGGCTTCTCAGGTTGTGCTTGTTGCTTTTGTACCTTCTCTGTTGCAAGGATTTAACTGTACCTTGCTCATTAAACTCATGTGAAATATTTTCTAATATATCACTAAGCAATAAATTAGCTTGACTTTGCACAAAGATTTCTCAAGGAGCTGCTCCACTTGATAATAAACCCTATCATTTTTACACTTTTCCTTCCTCTTATAATATATATATACTGCTTTTTACATTTAGTTTCACTTTGAATCAATCTAAAAAGCAAAAATATAAGATCAAAATTTAGAAGCACGAGAAAGACAGAATACCTTTAAGAAGATTTATAGAGAGAAATTGGATCTCTGTGTCAGATATTAGAAGAGTTTCAAAATCATATCATGAAGTCCAATGTTGCTAGCTTTGAGGATTAATGATAGGCATTTTTTATTGATTTAAGTTTTATGTCACCAACAAGAGACTGAACTGGAAGTTACAAAGTATTCTCTAGTGAATATTCAACAGCAATCTTCTCTACTATGATGATTTATGTATGGCATTGCGTTGAGCTGAAAGAATACATGGGCACTGCCTCCTGTTCCATTAAAAATGAATAGAGCAACATTGAACAAGTCACTTTCTTTAACTTGCTGATTTTAATATTCCGTTCCCTCTAACCTCCTTCATTACTGATAATGACTTATTGTGTATATATATATATATATATATATATAAACACATTTCTGTATGATGGACATGACCTCTATTATATCAGAAAATCAAAGAACTAGAATCATGTGCTCTCTATTCGATAGTATACGGTTATTCAAGTTAAGAAATACAGGTGTAGGTGATGTCATTGAAAATGGCAGAATAGGGAACTCTGGGGTTCTGTTCCTCCCTGGAAACACTTAAAGATCTAGTAAAAACTGTCAGAATTAGTAGAACTGACAGAGACAGTCAAACATTTGGAGAAAGTAGGAAAATGCTTAAAGATAGCTTAAACAGGGTAGAAATTCATTGTGGCATTTTAGTTAACCCTGACGTCATCCATTTTCCTAGCACTGTCAAGTTCTTGAGGATGGCAGCCCACATTCCAGATGCAAATATTTGATTTTTAAAGTAAATAGAGCATAGTTCCCAGGAAATACTTTGCTTTCGCCTGACAGATTTCTAACATCACTCCTGCCAGGGCTTCCCTTTGTTTTGCCTACCTGGGAATTCTATCAGAGGAGGCTCTGAAAACACTGAGAAATCAAGGAAAAGCTCCTGCCATACAGGGCAAAAAAACAATAGTTAAGGTACATAATGAACATATAGCCTGAAAAAAAAAAAAATTGGTAGTGAGAATTTGGGGGAAAAGAAAAGATATAAGCATCTGAATGAAGAGTTCCAAAGAATAGCAAGGAGAGATAAGAAAGCCTTCATTGACTCACTGGAAAAGACTCTGATGCTGGGAGGGATTGGGAGCAGGAGGAGAAGTGGACGACCGAGGACGAGATGGCTGCATGGCATCACGGACACGATGGATGTGAGTCAGAGTGAACTCCAGGAGTTGGTGATGAACAGGGAGGCCTGGCCTACTGCGACTCATGGGGTCACAAAGAGTCGGACATGACTGAGTGACTGAACTGAACTGAACTGATACTGAACCGAATCAAAGTGTTATTTTTTGACTCAAATACATATTGACTATTATTGATTGCTTCCCTGGTAGCTCAGTGGTAAAGAATCTGCCTGCAGTACAGGAGGCTTGAAAGACGCAGGTTAGACCCCTGGCTCAGGAGGATTCCCTGGAGAAGGGAATAACAACCCACTCCAGTATTCTTTCCTAGAGAATCCCATGGACAGAGGAGCCCAGTGGGCTACAGTCCATAGAGCTGCAATGAGTTGGACATGACTGAAGCAACTTAGCATGCACTCATTATTGACGGCAATCAGTAAACAATGACTCAAAGAAATGGGACAGTTTAAGGTAACATTGTGTTTATCAATAGTTCACAGAATTGATAAGAAGTTTGGAAAACATGTCTAAGAAAATATAGGTGCCAGGATAATACTAGTGTGCTAAGCAGGAAATAATCATATAGATCTGGTTAGTATTACTAGAAAGATTTCAAACATGTAGATATTTGCTGAGCATATATTTTTATAGAACATATATGTCCTCCATGAGGACAAGGCATTTTATCTCTTCTGTATACTGATTGCAATGTCTATAATAGTACCTGGCACACAATACAGGCTTAATTAATTGACAAACACATGCTTAGTTAATAAATATATTTCCATTCTTGTATTAGTACAATCAGATTAAAAGTTTTGAGAGATAAAATCTAACTGCCTGAATCTGGTCACATATCTATCAGATGACTACTGCTCATATTGATTTATCATTTAATGGAGTCTGCTCACAAAGGGTAGAAGAAATTCCTCCAAAGGGAACTACAAATTAGGTAAATATAAAGACCTAAATACTACATATGAACACTAAAATGATCACATTACCAGTCTGTTTACAAATTTAATGACTCAGATTTATCTATAATACAATACATACAGTGCAAATCAAAATCTAGTCTTGTCATTTCTTTCCAGCCTTAGTCCATATCTCTGTTCTCTTTGTACTTGAGTTTCCAGCCTTTCTGAATGTATCATAAGTATGCTGTGTTACACCATGCCTTTGCAACATACTGATTAGAGCATAAGCTAAACTACTATTACAAGGAGAGTAGTAAACACAGCAGCTCTAGTGAGGTATAATTTTATTTCTTTCTCACTGGCAGTCCAAATTTAGGCACACAGTCCAGAGTGGACAAGGACTTGGTCCCTTCTACTGGGTTGCTCCATCATTTTTTCCTAGGATAGAGCCCTCATCATCTGTTAAAACTGGCGCAACATCACTTTATTGCATTTTCATAAAAAAAAGGAAAAATAAAAGATAAAAAGTAAAAAATAAGCTATTTATTGATTGATATAACCTGGCAGATACAAACATGACTTCTGCTTACCTCCTAATATCCTAACCATCTCACATGTATCTAGATAAAGATATTTCAGAATAATTATTGCAAGAAAAAGTGTGGACAGATACTGGAGGAGAATTAATAATCTCTGTCACAAATATTTTTGCACATTTTCTGTTCCTAATATAGTATATACTTCCTCTTCCCTGTGCCTATGGCCTTTAGAAATGTCTTCTATTCTGAGAAAATCTCTCAGCTTCTTCATGGATATTTAGTTGCTTTATTTTAAAACTTGAATACCTCAACTTTGGAACTTACTGCTTGCTTCTCTATCTTCTTAAAGACAAAGAACACACTTTTCTAATGGCTAGGTCATTACATTTTTTTGTTGCTGAAAAATCAACAAGTCTGAAGAGTGTATTTTACTCCTATTTACTATCAGATTACAGAATATTATTCATGCTCATTAGTAAGATGATAGTATATTGGGTAGCATTTATTGGGAAAGGGAACTATTATACAAAAAATATTTGCCTTCACAGACTTACCGACAGAGGAAACAAACTTCCAGTTACCAAATGGGAAGGGCAGTGGGGGAGAGATAAATTTGGAGTTTGAACTTAGCAGATATAAACTACTATGTATATGAGAAACAAGATAATACTGCTTAACTCAGGGAACTATTCTGTAATGAACCATAATGAAAAAGAATGTTTGTGTGTGGTTATGTGTGTGTGTGTTTGTATAAACTGAACCACTTTGATGTATACCAGAAACTAACACACATTGTAGATCAAGTATAATTCAATTAAAAAAAAAATTTGCCTTCAACTCTTAAATGGGTTCACTGGAGCTTAACAAAGAAAACTACTTTTACACAGACATCTCTGGATATAAATTTTCCTTGATAAGACCATTTTGGTATTCTTTATTAAAAACTTATATTGCCCACTCGTGTGTTGTTAGGAGACATTCAACTGCAGAAGGAGCATTATAGTGTGTGCTTTGAATATGAGTAAAGGATATTTTAGGGATGATGTTCATATAAGTTAATATGAAAAGTGATATTCTTCATCTGAGACTGTTTACATTTCCTAGCAGAACTAAAAACTAAGACAGATGATAACTGGAAAAGCCATTTGTGCATTTATGTTTCAATACAGTGAATATAATTTCCACTAAACACGTTAATTTTCCCTTTACAATAAACAGTAACAATTACAATTTTATTTACTATTTGGTGCTTCAGAAAGTCTCAGTTTTTTTTCTAGTGTACTTCACTGCTGTTAAATGATTACTTAATTATTGACAGCTTCCTGATGTTGAACAAAATTTTCAAAACAAAATTAATACATACAGACTCAAGTTGACTGAAAAGTTTCCCCATACCAGCTTAACTCTTCTTGTCCAACAAGGTAAAAGAAGCAGAAAGGCAAGTACACTTTAGAAAATAGTAATCACAATGAGACTTGGAGATTATTTGTAAGTTCTTTAACTCAGACTTGAGAATATCTGGACAGAAATGAAAAATCCAGCCATACTGCAAATTTGATTCACATAAGCCACAAAAAAACTGCTGAGCTAAGTAACTCTTCACTTTTTTTTATTTTTATAACCCTAGATTCATTATAAAATAATAAAAATTATATATGAGGCTTCATCTAGATACTTCAGAGCATTTGTTTCATTTACTTATCTTTGCATATCCTCTCTGGAATAATCTGAGCTCCTAACAAGGAAGACAATCACAAATCGTGTTACTGATCTTTGAACTCTAGGATGTTTTTCTATTAATTTTTTTTTCTACTTTTCATGGTTATGGAGAACTCTTCTTTATTCTACCAGCAGGAGTCCATGATAAAACCTGAAAACTGGCCCAAGAACTGTACACTGAACAATAATAAGTGGCAAGGGGGGAGTTTGTGCTGCCCAGCTTAGTCAAAAATATTGAATCATATCTAACAGAATGTCTTAGTGTTAATAACAAAAGATTGATCCAATGTTCTTGAGGGTCTTGATAATTATTTATAAATTTAAAACATTTCATGTATCAGTTGATATATTTTCTTGACAACACATTTAATACACCAATTTGTTTCACATATTAGCAAGAGCTCAATAGTAATACTCTTTGAAGCAGTAAATTCAGGATTAAACAGAGATTTAAGAAGAAACTGAACAAACTCATTCAGAATTGTGTCCATGTGACTTGTTAAATGATAATTGAAAAGTTTTCCTGGAAACTATAATTAAAGTTAGTTGAAGATTTTCATTCATATTTATTTGATTAATTCTATAGTCTTTTTCTTTTTTAAGTTCAAAATTCTTTTCTTTTTAAAAATGTTTTTAGTCTTCACATCTTCAGATTTTGGACTTTAAGTCTATTTATTCTTCCCATGCATCAGTTAGGATTCAATCAGTACTAACATGAGTATTATGGAATAAGAAATTTATCATGGAAGTTAGAAATCAAACAATTAAAGGAGGAAATAGGGAAATAAACACATAAATTGTTGAAGGATTGAAGAAAAATCATTAACTAACTCTGACACAGACAAATGAGGAAGAGTTTACAAGGAAATTTGGAAGTATAGCGCATCTGACTGCCAGAGTGGGATTATGAAGGAAGATGGATGCTTATGGCAGGCTGTTGCCTTCACATGTTTACTACATGAGTTTCAGCAAAGCGTGTGGTAGTGGGCCTTACATCATTGTTGATAGGCAGGGCTGGAGTTCATAAAAGAGAGCTGGATGGGGGATGGGCAAAAGCAAGGAAAAACTGAAATCCTCTAGACTTTTCATTTAAATCTCAATGCCTCTAACCAACAAATTGCCAACGAGTTTCAGACCATATAGGTTCTGTTTTGTTTATATCTGCCAAACCTCATACAACTACTACTTGTGTCAATTCTATTTTGAAATTACCAAGAAAATTCTGGGAAATATAATTCCCAATAAAATAATGTTGATAATAGAACAATCTGACTCAGCTCAACCCTCATCAACTTGACATCCTGATACACCTGACATTCTGCAACTTAAATACACAGATATAATACTGAGGTGACTATCAACACATTTTATATTAGTAGAGAAATGGAAGAGGGAAAACTTAAATAAAAACAATCTTCAATTTCACAGACAGAGATAGATATACATGCATATAGATATAGACATGTAATTTATTCATGTATATATTATATTATGCACATATATATGTATGACAGCAAAAGTCACTCAGTTGTGTCCAACTCTTTGCAATTCCATGGATTATATAGTTTATGGAATTCTCAAGGCCAGAATGCTAGAGTGGGTAGCCATTCCCTTCTTCAGGGGGATCTTCCCAACCCAGGGATCAAACCCAGATCTCTTGCATTGCAGGTGGATTCTTTACCAGCTGAGCCACAAGGGAAGCCCAAGAATACTGAGTCCAGAGTGGACAAGGACTTGGTCCCTTCTACTGGGTTGCTCCATCATTTTTTCCTAGGATAGAGCCCTCATCATCTGTTAAAACTGGCGCAACATCACTTTATTGCATTTTCATAAAAAAAAGGAAAAATAAAAGATAAAAAGTAAAAAATAAGCTATTTATTGATTGATATAACCTGGCAGATACAAACATGACTTCTGCTTACCTCCTAATATCCTAACCATCTCACATGTATCTAGATAAAGATATTTCAGAATAATTATTGCAAGAAAAAGTGTGGACAGATACTGGAGGAGAATTAATAATCTCTGTCACAAATATTTTTGCACATTTTCTGTTCCTAATATAGTATATACTTCCTCTTCCCTGTGCCTATGGCCTTTAGAAATGTCTTCTATTCTGAGAAAATCTCTAGGCTTCTTCATGGATATTTAGTTGCTTTATTTTAAAACTTGAATACCTCAACTTTGGAACTTACTGCTTGCTTCTCTATCTTCTTAAAGACAAAGAACACACTTTTCTAATGGCTAGGTCATTACATTTTTTTGTTGCTGAAAAATCAACAAGTCTGAAGAGTGTATTTTACTCCTATTTACTATCAGATTACAGAATATTATTCATGCTCATTAGTAAGATGATAGTATATTGGGTAGCATTTATTGGGAAAGGGAACTATTATACAAAAAATATTTGCCTTCACAGACTTACCGACAGAGGAAACAAACTTCCAGTTACCAAATGGGAAGGGCAGTGGGGGAGAGATAAATTTGGAGTTTGAACTTAGCAGATATAAACTACTATGTATATGAGAAACAAGATAATACTGCTTAACTCAGGGAACTATTCTGTAATGAACCATAATGAAAAAGAATGTTTGTGTGTGGTTATGTGTGTGTGTGTTTGTATAAACTGAACCACTTTGATGTATACCAGAAACTAACACACATTGTAGATCAAGTATAATTCAATTAAAAAAAAAATTTGCCTTCAACTCTTAAATGGGTTCACTGGAGCTTAACAAAGAAAACTACTTTTACACAGACATCTCTGGATATAAATTTTCCTTGATAAGACCATTTTGGTATTCTTTATTAAAAACTTATATTGCCCACTCGTGTGTTGTTAGGAGACATTCAACTGCAGAAGGAGCATTATAGTGTGTGCTTTGAATATGAGTAAAGGATATTTTAGGGATGATGTTCATATAAGTTAATATGAAAAGTGATATTCTTCATCTGAGACTGTTTACATTTCCTAGCAGAACTAAAAACTAAGACAGATGATAACTGGAAAAGCCATTTGTGCATTTATGTTTCAATACAGTGAATATAATTTCCACTAAACACGTTAATTTTCCCTTTACAATAAACAGTAACAATTACAATTTTATTTACTATTTGGTGCTTCAGAAAGTCTCAGTTTTTTTTCTAGTGTACTTCACTGCTGTTAAATGATTACTTAATTATTGACAGCTTCCTGATGTTGAACAAAATTTTCAAAACAAAATTAATACATACAGACTCAAGTTGACTGAAAAGTTTCCCCATACCAGCTTAACTCTTCTTGTCCAACAAGGTAAAAGAAGCAGAAAGGCAAGTACACTTTAGAAAATAGTAATCACAATGAGACTTGGAGATTATTTGTAAGTTCTTTAACTCAGACTTGAGAATATCTGGACAGAAATGAAAAATCCAGCCATACTGCAAATTTGATTCACATAAGCCACAAAAAAACTGCTGAGCTAAGTAACTCTTCACTTTTTTTTATTTTTATAACCCTAGATTCATTATAAAATAATAAAAATTATATATGAGGCTTCATCTAGATACTTCAGAGCATTTGTTTCATTTACTTATCTTTGCATATCCTCTCTGGAATAATCTGAGCTCCTAACAAGGAAGACAATCACAAATCGTGTTACTGATCTTTGAACTCTAGGATGTTTTTCTATTAATTTTTTTTTCTACTTTTCATGGTTATGGAGAACTCTTCTTTATTCTACCAGCAGGAGTCCATGATAAAACCTGAAAACTGGCCCAAGAACTGTACACTGAACAATAATAAGTGGCAAGGGGGGAGTTTGTGCTGCCCAGCTTAGTCAAAAATATTGAATCATATCTAACAGAATGTCTTAGTGTTAATAACAAAAGATTGATCCAATGTTCTTGAGGGTCTTGATAATTATTTATAAATTTAAAACATTTCATGTATCAGTTGATATATTTTCTTGACAACACATTTAATACACCAATTTGTTTCACATATTAGCAAGAGCTCAATAGTAATACTCTTTGAAGCAGTAAATTCAGGATTAAACAGAGATTTAAGAAGAAACTGAACAAACTCATTCAGAATTGTTTGTGTCCATGTGACTTGTTAAATGATAATTGAAAAGTTTTCCTGGAAACTATAATTAAAGTTAGTTGAAGATTTTCATTCATATTTATTTGATTAATTCTATAGTCTTTTTCTTTTTTAAGTTCAAAATTCTTTTCTTTTTAAAAATGTTTTTAGTCTTCACATCTTCAGATTTTGGACTTTAAGTCTATTTATTCTTCCCATGCATCAGTTAGGATTCAATCAGTACTAACATGAGTATTATGGAATAAGAAATTTATCATGGAAGTTAGAAATCAAACAATTAAAGGAGGAAATAGGGAAATAAACACATAAATTGTTGAAGGATTGAAGAAAAATCATTAACTAACTCTGACACAGACAAATGAGGAAGAGTTTACAAGGAAATTTGGAAGTATAGCGCATCTGACTGCCAGAGTGGGATTATGAAGGAAGATGGATGCTTATGGCAGGCTGTTGCCTTCACATGTTTACTACATGAGTTTCAGCAAAGCGTGTGGTAGTGGGCCTTACATCATTGTTGATAGGCAGGGCTGGAGTTCATAAAAGAGAGCTGGATGGGGGATGGGCAAAAGCAAGGAAAAACTGAAATCCTCTAGACTTTTCATTTAAATCTCAATGCCTCTAACCAACAAATTGCCAACGAGTTTCAGACCATATAGGTTCTGTTTTGTTTATATCTGCCAAACCTCATACAACTACTACTTGTGTCAATTCTATTTTGAAATTACCAAGAAAATTCTGGGAAATATAATTCCCAATAAAATAATGTTGATAATAGAACAATCTGACTCAGCTCAACCCTCATCAACTTGACATCCTGATACACCTGACATTCTGCAACTTAAATACACAGATATAATACTGAGGTGACTATCAACACATTTTATATTAGTAGAGAAATGGAAGAGGGAAAACTTAAATAAAAACAATCTTCAATTTCACAGACAGAGATAGATATACATGCATATAGATATAGACATGTAATTTATTCATGTATATATTATATTATGCACATATATATGTATGACAGCAAAAGTCACTCAGTTGTGTCCAACTCTTTGCAATTCCATGGATTATATAGTTTATGGAATTCTCAAGGCCAGAATGCTAGAGTGGGTAGCCATTCCCTTCTTCAGGGGGATCTTCCCAACCCAGGGATCAAACCCAGATCTCTTGCATTGCAGGTGGATTCTTTACCAGCTGAGCCACAAGGGAAGCCCAAGAATACTGGAGTGGGTAGACTATCCCTTCTCCAGAGGATCTTCCTGACCCAGGAATTGAACTAGGGTCTCTTGCATTGCAGGCAGATTCTTTACCAGCTGAGCTACAGGGGCAGTCCATATATATTCTGCTCATAGGTGCATTTTACTTCCCTTTTCCCTTACCACCTCTGAATACATTCAGAATACATGCATGCACACACACACACACACACACAAAACCCACACAGGCCACTATCGACTCATGCCTTTGCCAGAGACTCCCAAACAGTGACAGGCAGGTCTGGCTCAGTCTCTTGTGGGGTCACTGCTCCTCTCTCCTGGGTTCTGGTGTGTACAAGGGCTTGTTTGTGCCTCCAAAAATCTCTGTTTCCCCCAGTCTTATGGAAGTCCTGTAATGAAATTCCAGTGATCTGCAAAGTCAGATTCCTTGGAGAGTCCCAGTCCCCGTGCCAGATCCCCAGTTTGGGAAGTCTAATGTGGGGGCTAGAACCTTTGCAACAATGAAATAACTTCTTTGTGAAATTATCCTTCAGTTTGTGGCTCGCCCACCTGGTGGGTCTATGGTAGGACTAATGGTGACCTCCTCTAGGAGGACTTAAGCCACATACTGTGCCTCCTAGTACTGCTGCTGCCAGAACCCCTGTCCCTGCTCCAAGCCATTGCCAACCCAGGTATCTGCAAGAGACCCTCAAACACTCACAGGCAGGTCTGGCCCAGTCTCTTGTGGGGGTCACTGCTCCTTTACCCTGGGTCCTGGTGTGCACAAGCTTTTGTTTGTGCCTCCAAGAGTCTCTATGGGTATGGGGTTTGATTTTAACATGACTGCGCCTGTCCTACCTGCTTGTTGTGACTTCTCCTTTGTCCTTGGACGGGAGGTACCATTTTTATTTTGGTGGGTTCAATGGCTGTTCAGCAGCTGTGTTCTCACAGGAGAAGATAAGCACATGCCCTTCTACTCCACCGTCTTGATCTGAGAGGACAAACATAGTCAGAAAGACATTTAGTATGAAGAATTTGCTCGCAAGATTTATGGAAGCTAGCAAGTTCCAATATCATCAGGGTGAGTCAGCAAGCTGGACAAAAGCTGTTGGTTCAGTGTCAGTCCGATCAAAAGGACTGAAAACCAGGAGTCAAAAGTATAGTTTTGGTTCAAAGGTCAGCAGACTTGAGACGTAGGAAAAACAAATGTTCCAGTTAAAGTCCCAAGGCAGCAAAAAAGCCATCCCAGACTGAAAATTGTCGGGCAGGCAGAATTTCTTCCTATTCAGGAAACAGTCAGACTTTTGTTTCTACTCAGTACTTTCACAGATCAGATGAGGCCCACCCACCTTAGAAAAGGCAATCTGCTTAACTCAGTCTACTGACACCAATATTAACATTATCTAGAAACACCCTCACAGAAACACCCAAAATAATGTTTGACCAAATATCTGGATACACTGTGGCCCAGTCAAGCTGCCTCATGAAATTAACCATCACACCTCCCGGATCTAACTCCAATCAAGATGAACTATTCTTAAGTCTGTTGAACTTTGCTATATGTTGAAGGAAAGCCTTTCTAATTAAAGAAGTCTACAATTATGTCATCATGACTGATATTCAAACTTTCCCTGTAAATTTCAAAAGAGGAAACTCTTAAGCTGAATGGTTTTCCAGTTGTTGGAACACATGGGACTATTTAGAACAGAAATTTCCATAATAACTTAACCATAACTTCATACTGGAATCACCCTGTGGAACTTTAACATTATTAATGCCCTGGGCTATATAGATTCACTTATATATTCCATTTACTTATTTTGGAACGGGACCTGAACATGGATATAATTTGAAAGCAACTCAGTTAATTATGAAGTACAATCCAAATAGAGAACAGTCACTGCTCTATATCCATCCTGAGATGTCAAAACTTGTTTCACACTCTCAGAAAAAGGAAGCTGAGCAAACTAGTTTAATTATTCTAGTTTTAATTAAAATATTTTAGTAACTGGATAGCAAAACTCTCATTGTCTTCACTGTTTTTTCACTTCACAGCATTGGTGGCCAGGTATTCAGAAGCAAATATACTATGTGACTTTCTGCTTTTCCCCCTGTCAATCAGAAAATATAATTCCTTGTTATAATGGCCATTTCCTCATATTTAGTTCAGTGAATTATTGAACTTTCATTATCCACAAACACATGGACATGGGCAAACCCAAAACTTCTTGCCAGAATGCAATTCCTTATTTTGTCTTCAAATCATCTTTGAAGCACTACTTAATCTCTGATACTGACACACTTGCCTCATACTCATTATTACAGTTATAGTGAGGCCATAGATATTAGGTAGTCAAAATTATTATTTTTTTTAGTCATCAAAAAAAATCTCTTTGAATTTTTCTTAATTAGAAGTCTTACCTGGAGCACTCCTCTTGAATTAGCATTGATGCATACAATTGACAAAAGACAAATGTTAGATAATTGGAAGAAAATCTTCCATTTGCTGGAGCATTTTGTTTCTATCTAACAGTAAAACAGAGAATTTTTGTTTTGTTTATTTGCTTTGCATTGATTTGCTTTCAATGCAAAATAGGTAGATTGGTAGGTAGGTAGGTAGATAGACACAGATAGCACCAAGGAATGATTTCCAGAAAAAAAAAAAAAAAGAAAGAAAAAGACCAGTTGGTAGTTTTTTTAAGTTCAATAATATCTTTAAAATCTCCACCTCTCTGCACCCTTATTTTCTAAGCAGAGATATTTTCAGTGAGTTATGGTTACTGACTATAACTTGAAAACACTTCCTTTACAATAAATATCTTCATCAGAAGATATTCACCTCCAAATTGTGGCCAATAAGCCTGCAAAAAAGCAATGACCGTAATATAATTACACTCCTCCTTATTAAAATGTTAAACCATTTGCTACAGATGCACAGTTCATGCTTGTGGAAAAGGGTAATTTGTTTAATAATATATTCAACCAGCTACACATAATGTGATTTAATCAGTACATTATATGCAGGCTTCAAATGTAAAGTAGCTCAAATGATCAAACTGAATGGGGGAGGGGTAAGATGGAAATTCATCTTCCCTCTTTTAAATCTTTTACCTGTCAGAAACTTCTAAAGACATATTCTGAAGACCACCTGCCATATCAAACAACAGAATAATTAATTGCTCTGCTGGAGGTAGATGAAATCAAAGCTATTTTTGAGGTTTGACATTGGTTTATTCATAAGTTCGTGTCATTTGATAGTAATATACCAGTAAGGTCTTATTCAGACCGAAACTCTTCTTCCCTTGTATCCCATATTGACTCTATTGTATATCTTTCAACACTACCTACAAAATATTTTTATTGCTGTTACCCTGGTCCAAGCCATCATTATTTCTCACTTGGACCTGCTATAGATACCTCTTTCATCTTCCTGCTTCTGATCTCACCTCTCTTAAGCATACTCTAGTTCAGAAGTCAAAATGATGCTATTTAAATGAAAGTCATTTCTTGCCATTCCTCTTAAAAATTTCTCCAGTGTATCTTCATTTAAGAGAGCAAATACCAAAGATTTAGAATGATCTAAAATATCATTTGTTCCCAACTAATTTTCTGATTTGACCCCATATTACTCTCCGCATCATTCATGCTGATCCAGCCCCACTGGCCTTCCCTCAGTTGAGTCAACACACCAGACATCTTTCCTTAGACCTCAGATAGAATTTGCATCTTGATAAGCTTCCTTTCTCTCAGATATTCTAATGCTTCACTCCCTCATATCTTGTAGATATTTATCAAACATCATCTCCATCAAAGCCTTTTTGACGTTTTCTCTAATGGTCTTACCCCAAATTTTATGCCTTGATCCTTCCCTATTCCACTATGCTTTATTTTTCTTCTTAGTATTTTTCTTATAAATATAAGATCTGTTGTATCTCTAGTACATGGTGAAGAGGAATACTTGCTCAACTGGTGAGTAGGCTAGAGATAGTGAAGACCAACAACCAACCTCATCTACACCAATATCTTCAATGTGTACTGGAATACAGTTTTTCTCTTTTGCATGACAGTAGTAGTGAGGGAAAAATTGTCCCCAACTTTTAATAGTAAGTTCAGCATGGCTTCACACAAAAAAATCAGTTCCCATCTTCAGTTCGCAGGATTATAGGTCAGTTAGACAGTTCTGTTAGTCTGTTTCAAGTTCATCTTGACCACTATTGCTCCTGGATATATGGTCAGCTGGTGGGTTGACTGGGAATTCACTGATCTAAGACAGTTCCTGCTGGGATCAACTGGTTCTGTACAAGATTTCTTATCCTCCAGCAGACTAACCTGGACTGGTGATTAAATGGATACAAGAAAGAAAGTGAAGCACACACAGGCTCTTGAGATCTAGGCTCAGGATCAGCATGTCTTCCTTTCTGCCATATTCTTTTATCCAGTAAAATCACCAAGATGGCCATATTCAAGAGGATGAAGAAATAAAATATTTCATCCCTGACAAAGGAATCTTTCCAAAGCCACATTGCAGAGATAATTTACTACTTAAGTATCTCAATAATACCACTCATGGTTATAAATCATTAAATCCTGAGCGCAATATGAAAAGTCCAAGAGATGATATCTTTGCACACCACACAATAATGTTACTGTCATTATTAAATTATTAATTGGGTATCTATTTTGTAGATTGAGTATCAACTATCGAAAGGCTCTGTCGTGACTAAGATTAGCTTATAATAGTATACATTCGAAATTTTCTTGTTCTACTTTCATACTTTCATTAGCAGCTGTAAACTCTAACTCCTTATTAAAGAGGCATAATTAACATAGTTCAGTTCAGTCACTCAGTCGTGTCCAACTCTTTGCGACCCTATGAATTGCAGCACGCCAGGCCTCCCTGTCCATCACCATCTCCCAGAGTTCACTCAGACTCACATCCATCGAGTCTGTGATGCCTTCCAACCATCTCATCCTCGGTCGTCCACTTCTCCTTCTGCCCCAGTCCCTCCCAGCATCAGACACTTTTCCAATGAGTCAACTCTTCGCATGAGGTGGCCAGAGTACTGGAGTTTCAGCTTTAGCATCATTCCTTCCAAAGAAATCCCAGGGTTGATCTCCTTCAGAAGGACTGGTTGTATCTCCTTGCAGTCCAAGGGACTCTCAAGAGTCTTCTCCAACACCACAGTTCAAAAGCATCAATTCTTTGGCACTCAATCTTTTTCACAGTCCAACTCTCACATCCATACATGACCATAGGAAAAACCATAGCCTTGACTAGGCGGACCTTAGTCAGCAAAGTAATGTCTCTGCTTTTGAATATACTATCTAGGTTGATCATAACTTTTCTTCTAAGGAATAAGTGTCTTCTAATTTCATGGCTGCAGTCACCATCTGCAGTGATTTTGGAGCCCAAAAAATAAAGTCTAACACTGTTTCCACTGCTTCCCCATCTATTTCCCATGAAGTGATGGGATTGGATGCCATGATCTTCATTTTCTGAATGTTGAGCTTTAAGCCAACTTTTTCACTCTCCTCTTTCACTTTCATCAAGAAGCCTTTTAGCTCCTCTTCACTTTCTGCCATAAGGGTGGTGTCATCTGCTTACTTGAGGTTATTGATATTTCTCCCTGCAATCTTGATTCCAGCTTGTGTTTCTTCCAGTCCAGCGTTTCTCATGATGTACTTTGCATATAAGTTAAATCAGCAGGGCGACAATATACAGCCTTGACATACTCCTTTTCCTATTTGGAACCAGTCTGTTGTTTCATGTCCAGTTTTAATGTTGCTTCCTGACCTGCATATAGATTTCTCAAGAGGCAGTTTAGGTGGTCTGGTATTCCCATCTCTTTCAGAATTTTCTACAATTTATTGTGATCCACACAGTCAAAGGCTTTGGCATAGTCAATAAAGCAGAAATAAATGTTTTTCTGGAACTCTCTTGCTTTTTCCATGATCCAGCAGATGTTGGCAATTTGATCTCTGGTTCCTCTGCCTTTTCTAAAACCAGCTTGAACATCAGGGAGTTTACAGTTCACGTATTGCTGAAGCCTGGCTTGGAGAATTTTGAGCATTACTTTACTAGCATATGAGATGAGTGCAATTGTGCGATAGTTTGAGCATTCTTTTGCATTGCCTTTCTTCGAAATTGGAATGAAAACTGACCTTTTCCAGTCCTGTGGCCACTGCTGAGTTTTCCAAATTTGCTGGCATATTGAGTGCAGCACTTTCACAGCATCATCTTTCAGGATTTGAAACAGCTCAACTGGAATTCCATCACCTCCACTAGCTTTGTTCTTAGTGATGCTTTCTAAGGCCCACTTGACTTCACATTCCAAGATGTCTGGCTCTAGATTAGTGATCACATCCTCATGATTATCTGGGTCGTGAAGATCTTTTTTGTACAGTTCTTCCGTGTATTCTTGCCACCTCTTCTTAATATCTTCTGCTTCTGTTAGGTCCATACCATTTCTATCCTTTATCGAGCCCATCTTTGCATGAAATGTTCCCTTGGTATCTCCAATTCTCTTGAAGAGATCTCTAGTCTTTCCCATTCTGTTGTTTTCCTCTATCTCTTTGCATTGATTGCTGAAGAAGGCTTTCTTATCTCTTCTTGCTATTCTTTGGAACTCTGCATTCAGATGCTTATATCTTTTCTTTTCTCCTTTGCTTTTCGCCTCTCTTCTTTTCAGTGCTATTTGTAAGGCTTCTCCAGACAGCCATTTTGCTTTTTTGCATTTCTTTTCCATGGGGATGGTCTTGATCCCTGTCTCCTGTACAATGTCACGAACCTCATTCCATAGTTCATCAGGAACTCTGTCTATCAGATCTAGGCCCTTAAATCTATTTCTCACTTCCACTGTATAATCATAAGGGATTTGATTTAGGTCATACCTGAATGGTCTAGCGGTTTTCCCTACTTTCTTCAATTTAAGTCTGAATTTGGAAATAAGGAGTTCATGATCTGAGCCACAGTCAGCTCCTGGTCTTGTTTTTGTTGACTGTATAGAGCTTCTCCATCTTTGGCTGCAAAGAATATAATCAATCTGATTTCGGTGTTGACCATCTGGTGATGTCCATGTGTAGAGTCTTCTCTTGTGTTGCTGGAAGAGGGTGTTTGCTATGACCAGTGCATTTTCTTGGCAAAACTCTATTAGTCTTTGCCCTGCTTCATTCCGCATTCCAAGGCCAAATTTGCCTGTTACTCCAGGTGTTTCTTGACTTCCTACTTTAGCATTCCAGTCCCCTATAATGAAAAGGACATCTTTTTTGGGTGTTAGTTCTACAAGGTCTTGTAGGTCTTCATAAAACCGTTCAACTTCAGCTTCTTCAGCATTACTGGTTGGGGCATAGACTTGGATAACTGTGATATTGAATGGTTTGCCTTGGAAACGAACAGAGATCATTCTGTCGTTTTTGAGATTGCATCCAAGTACTGCATTTCGGACTCTTTTGTTGACCATGATGGCTACTCCATTTCTTCTGAGGGATTCCTGCCTGCAGTAGTAGATATAATGGTCATCTGAGTTAAATTCACCCATTTCAGTCCATTTTAGTTCGCTGATTCCTAGAATGTCGACATTTACCCTTTCCATCTCTTGTTGACCACTTCCAATTTGCCTTGATTCATGGACCTGACATTCCAGGTTCCTATTCAATATTGCTCTTTACAGCATCGGATCTTGCTTCTATCACCAGTCACATGCACAGTTGGGTATTGTTTTTGCTTTGGCTCCATCCTTTCATTCTTTCTGGAGTTATTTCTCCACTGATCTCCAGTATCTAATTAACATAAGGCAAATAGAAAGATAATTTGAATGAAACTGGTTGTGTGCATCTTCAGCAGGAACTTTGCAGAAGAATCTGAGATAAAGCATACATAAAAATCACATTACAGAAATAATGAGATAGCACTTCATTACCAATTAGAATGGCCAAAATTTAGAACATAGGCAATACCAAATGCTGGCAAGTGTGTGCATTAAGAGAAATGCTCATCTATTGCTGGTGGGAGTGCAAGATGATTCAGCTACATTGGGTGATAGCTTGGCAGATTTTCACAAAACCAAACAACTTCTTACCATATGATACAGCAGTTGTACTCCTTGGCATTTATCCTAAGGAGTTAAAAACTTAAAGTCCATGCAAAAATCTACACGTCTGTTTATTGCAGCTTTATTCAATATTGCCAAGACTTAGATGCAACCAAGATGTCCATCAGTAAGTAAATGCACGCGTAAACTATAGTACATCCAGACATTATTTATCACTAGTAAGAAGTGAGCTATCAGTCCATGAAGAGACAGGGAGGAATGTAAGTGCATATTATTAAGTGAAAGAAGTCAGTCTGAAAAGGCTCCATGCTGTTTGATTGCAACTCTATGACAGATAGAAAAAAAGCAAAACAATGGAAACAGTAAGATCATGGCTGCCATGGGTAGACAGGAGAGATGAACAGGCAGAGCACAGAGGCTTTTTAGAGCAATTGAAGTACTCTGTTTGATACTATTATAGTGGTTGTATGACATTATACATTTGTCTAAATCCATAGACCATACAACATCCCAAAATGAATCCTAAGGTAGACTATGGATTTTGAGGAATTATGATGTGTCAATGTAGGTTCATCCTTGATAAGAAATGTACCATTCTGAGAGAGATGTTGATAAGCAGGAAGCTATGCATCTCTGCCCTCCTCTCTCAATTATGTTGAAAAACTGAAAGTGACCTGAAATAATAAAATCTTAAAAGTTTCATTACAGAAATTAGTCTTTTTAAATTTGAGTGAAAGTCACTCAGTTGTGTCCAACTTTTTGCAGCCCCATGGACTATGCAATCCTTGGAAATCTCCAGGCTAGAATACTAGAATGGGTAGCCTCTCCCTTCTCCAGGGGATCTTCCCAACCCAGGGATCAAAGCCAGGTCTCCTGCATTGCAGGCGGGTTCTTTATCAGCTGAGCCACAAGCATTTTAATTGAGAGCAGTGGTCTTGGAAAAGAGGTGTAGTCTTTGCTACTTTTTCCAGAGGAAACAGTCAGATGCAACAAAAATATGCAACTATATATATATGCATTCATCCTGTCTTTATATGCATTTCAACATATATTTTATTTATTATATTTCTGTTATTTTCTTTCAATTACCTATACTTTTCACCTTTGTTTTTTCTTCCTTTTCTCTAAGGTATCCTACAACTGTTTTTGTCTTTTAATTTTTCTGATCTTGACATCATGCTGCTCTGCTTGGTGCCATATTCCCTCGCTAACTGGTTTGGAAGCTTCAGTTTAAGAAAAAGGAATAATTTTCTCATATTTTGCAGATATTTAAATATCCTATGTTCCAAATATAAACACAAATGAAGAAACTCCACAAAGTAGATGAAAATTTGAGTTTTCTACATAAATGTAAACAGAAAATTCTCAAACAAGTATGGAAAAAATAGTAGATTCAATGCAATTTCTGTTATATCTTTCCCTGAATTCTAAAGTATTCATTTGCTTTGATTTAGTCAGAGATATAGGGCTTCCAGGTGGAGTTAGTGGTAAATAACCCACTTGCCAATGCAGAAAACATAAAAACCATGGGTTTGATCCCTGGGTTGGGAGATTCCCTGGAAGAGGGCATGGCAACCCACTCCAGCATTTTTGCCTGGAGAATCCCATGGACAGAGGAGCCTGGAGGGCTACAGTCCAAGGGTGACAAAGCATTGGACACGACTGAAACGACTTAGTCAGAGAAGGCAGTGTCACCCCACTCCAGTAGTCTTGCCTGGAAAATTCCATGGACGGAGGAGCCTGGTAGGCTGCAGTCCATGGGGTCACGAAGAATGGGACACGACTTCACTTTTCACTTTCATGCATCGGAGAAGGAAATGGCAACCCACTCCAGTGCTCTTGCCTGGAGAATCCCAGGGACGGCAGAGACTGGTGGGCTGCCGTCTATGGGACTGCACAGAGTCGGACACGACTAAAGCAACTTAGCAGCAGAAGTGACTTAGTACAGCATGCAGCCAGGTATATGGAAGAAAATAGTGCAACTGATCCTAATGTTACACCTTTAAAATAAATATATTTTCAAAATAAACCCCAAATAATGCTATAATATAAACAATGTATGCTAACAAAACATACATAAATTCTGCACAGATGTAATTAGTAAAAATTCATATGTGGCAATCCAGTAGTACTTTCAGAACACAAGTACTGAGTTTAGGAATAGAGTCCTGAATATAAGTAGCTGTTCTGCTGTGTTCTACAAATTATTTAACCTCATGTTCAGAGAAAGACTGGCTGAATTTTCCTTTATGGGCCTAAAACCTTCTGAATATACACATATATTTAATGATATTTCCTTCTCTTGGGGAAATTGGGATTATTTATGTTATTCTGTGGTAAATTCCCCTAAGATCTGTGGTAATCTTTTCTCAGAAAAATAAAATCCATATTACCATAATGAATATAACATATATAGCTAGAAAAACATTTTTTTAAATCATTGTTCAAAAATTGTTGCACAGCTCGCCATCTATTGTTGCTACTAAAAAACAGAGAGGGGTTGACCCCTTATACTCTCTCACATGAGGTAATGGAACTTGTTTGGACATCATAGCTGAAATAATGGCTACCCACAGAGAGGTGAGGAAATTGGTCAGAATACCTCCACCCTTTGAAGTATTTTCTCATGTATGATTAAAAGCCTCTGAAAATCCTGAGGTGACCCAGATTTGCTTTAATGCATTAAAAAAATAATAAAAAGCCAAAAGCTAAAAAAAAAAAAAAACTGTTGTTATGTTTGTGTTGTTTAATACTGCTTTTGGAGAAGGAAATGGCAACCCACTCCAGTATTCTTGTCTGGAGAATCCCATGAACAGAGTAGTCTGGCAGGCTACAGTCCATGGAGTTGCGAAGAGTCAGACACAACTGAGTTAATAAACAACAATAGTGTTTTCAGTAATGAAAAAAGGGGTTAGTCTCTAAATCTTTTTGTCTTACATTACTCAATGCTTATGAGGATTATATTAAGTGCTTACTATGACTCTGTCACATAATACTATAGAAACAGTAGCAATTAGTTATAACTTGGAACCATTCCCTACCACCCTGGAAGAGCTAATTTCAATTTACCCTAACAATAGACTAGCAAAATTTCAAAACACTCATGCATTGAATTTTGTGTATTTGAGTCACAATAGCCAGAAGTCAGTGGCCAGAGCAACTTCAAAGTTTCACCTCAAATATGTTCCAATTACTGGGGTACTCTGGCTGTCTATACAAGTTATGCCAGAAAGAGCTCTCTCAGAAGTCCCAAGTTCAATATAACATAGGAATAAGGGAATTCCTATATTTCTCCATGCTAAATTAGGTTCTGGCTACTCTATTTCTAGGCCCCAGCTGTTTTGTTAATGCTTCACTGGGCAGCTATTACTAGTAGGAGAAGATCTTATGCCTTAGAAGCGGAAAGCTATCTTGGGTTCATTTTTAGGCATCTGAATAAGTATATCAGGCCTGTTATCTCTTTCAGATTCAGAGGGTCTACGATCTTTCCATGGTTCCTTGTGCCAGAGTATATAAACATTCCAAGGCCTGTTTATCAAATTTTCCCTGCCACAACCAACCTGGATTTCCACTTCCTTCCTTATGTTACTGGCCAGAGAGCGTACAAATTTCAAGATTTAGATACAAGAGGAATTAGCAAGCTTGATTGAAACCTCTACATATGCCTTGTCACTTCAACTCAACCTGCTTTACATTGGAACACTAACTCAGATGTTAATAAAAGACTGCTTAATTAATCTGTATTCTATTGTTTCAAGTATACTCAGTGTGGGATAATTCACGGTGGGGAGAGATGATAGATTATATTTTGTGCATCCTTATATAAATGTCTAGAATATTTGGAAAACTCAGCAGTGGCCACAGGTCAGTTTGTGTTCCAATCCCGAAGAAAGGCAATGCCAGAGAATGCTCAAACTACCACACAATTGCACTCATCTCACACGCTAGTAAAGTAATACTCAAAATTCTCCAAGCCAGGCTTCAGCAATATGTGAACTATGAACTTCCAGATGTTCAAGCTGGTTTTAGAAAAGGCAGAGGAACCAGAGATCAAATTGCCAACATCCGCTGGATCATGGAAAAAGCAAGAGTTCCAGAAAAACATCTATTTCTGCTTTCTCGACTATACCAAAGCCTTTGACTGTATGGATCACAATCAACTGTGGAAAATTCTGAAAGACATGGGAATACCAGACCACCTGACCTGCCTCTTGAGAAATCTGTATGCAGGTCAGGAAGCAACAATTAGAACTGGACATGGAACAACAGACTGGTTCCAAATAGGAAAAGGAGTATGTCAAAGCTGTATATTGTCTCACTGCTTATTTAACTTATACGCAGAGTACATCATGAGAAACACTGGGCTGGAAGAAACACAAGCTGGAATCAAGATTGCAGGGAGAAATATCAATTACCTCAGATATGCAGATGACACCACCCTTATGGCAGAAAGTGAAGAGGAACTAAAAAGCCTCTTGGTGAAAGTGAAAGTGCAGAGTGATGGCTTAGAGCTCAGCATTCAGGAAACTAAGATCATGACATCTGGTCCCATCACTTCATGGTAAATAGATGGGGAAACAGGGAAACAGTGGCAGACTTTATAGTTTTGGGCTCCAAAATCACTGCAGATGGTGATTGCAGACATGAAATTAAAAGACGTTTACTCCTTGGAGGAGAAGGCAATGGCAACCCACTCTAGTACTCTTGTCTGGAAAATCCCATGGGCAGAGGAGCCTGGTAGGCTGCAGTCCACGGGGTCGCTAAGAGTTGGACATGACTGAGCGACTTCATTTTCACTTTTCACTTTCATAATGGGAATACCAGACCACCTGACCTGCCTCTTGAGAAATCTGTATGCAGGTCAGGAAGCAACAATTAGAACTGGACATGGAACAACAGACTGGTTCCAAATAGGAAAAGGAGTATGTCAAAGCTGTATATTGTCTCACTGCTTATTTAACTTATACGCAGAGTACATCATGAGAAACACTGGGCTGGAAGAAACACAAGCTGGAATCAAGATTGCAGGGAGAAATATCAATTACCTCAGATATGCAGATGACACCACCCTTATGGCAGAAAGTGAAGAGGAACTAAAAAGCCTCTTGGTGAAAGTGAAAGTGCAGAGTGATGGCTTAGAGCTCAGCATTCAGGAAACTAAGATCATGACATCTGGTCCCATCACTTCATGGTAAATAGATGGGGAAACAGGGAAACAGTGGCAGACTTTATAGTTTTGGGCTCCAAAATCACTGCAGATGGTGATTGCAGACATGAAATTAAAAGACGTTTACTCCTTGGAGGAGAAGGCAATGGCAACCCACTCTAGTACTCTTGTCTGGAAAATCCCATGGGCAGAGGAGCCTGGTAGGCTGCAGTCCACGGGGTCGCTAAGAGTTGGACATGACTGAGCGACTTCATTTTCACTTTTCACTTTCATGCATTGGAGAAGGAAATGGAAACCCACTCCAGTGTTCTTGCCTGGAGAATCCCAGGGACGGGGCAGCCTGGTAGGCTGCCATCTCTGGGGTCGCACAGAGTCAGACATGACTGAAGCAACTTAACAGTAGCAGCAGTAGCAGTTACTCCTTGGAAAGAAGATTATGACCAAACTAGATAGCATATTCAAAATCAGAGATATTACTTTGCCAACAAAGGTCTGTCTAGTCAAGGTTATGGTTTCTCCAGTGGTCATGTATGGATGTGAGAGTTGGACTGTGAAGAAGGCTGAGCACCAAAGATTCGATGCTTTTGAACTGTGGTGTTGGAGAAGACTCTTGACAGTCCCTTGGACTGCAAGGAGATCCAACCAGTCCATCCTAAAGGAGATCAGTCCTGAATATTCACTGAAAGGACTGATGTTGAAGCTGAAACTCCAATACCTTGGCCACCTCATGTGAAGAGTTGACTCATTGGAAAAGACCCTGATGCTGTGAGGGATTGGGGGCAGGTGAGTAAGGGAATGACAGAGGATGAGATGGCTAGATGGCATCACTGACTCGATGCACATGAGTTTGTGTGAACTCCAGAAGTTGATGATGGACAGGGAGGCCTGGCATGCTCTGATTCATGAGGTCGCAAAGAGTTGGAAATGACTGAGTGACTGAACTGAACTGAATTGAGAATATCATTCAGTTCTGTTCAGTTACTCCAACTCTTTGCGTGTCCAGCTCTTTCCTACCCCGTTGACTGCAGCATGCCAGGCCTACCTGTGCATCACCAACTCCTGGAGTTTACTCGAACTCATGTCCATTGAGTCACTGATGCCATTCAACCATTTCATCCTCTGTCATCTCCTTCTCCTCCTGCCTTCACTCTTTCCCAGTGAGTCCGTTTTTCACATCAGGTTGGCCAAAGTATTGGAGTTTCATCTTCAGTGTCAGTCCTTCCAATGAATTTCCTTTAGAATGGACTGGTTGGATCTCCGAGCTGTCCAAGGGACTCTCAAGAATCTCCTCCAACTGCACTGTTCAAGAGCATCAATTCTTTGGCCCTCAGCTTTCTTTATAGTCCAGCTCTCATATCCAAACATGACTATGGGAAAACAGCTTTGACTGGACGGACCTTTGCTGGCAAAGAAGTCTCTGCTTTTTAATATGCTGTCTAGGTTGGTCATAACTTGTCTTCCAAGGAGCAAGCATCTTTTAATTTACTGGCTGCAGTCACCATCTGCAGTGATTTTGGAGACCCAAAAAATAAAGTTTGCCACTGTTTCCCCATCTATTGGCCATGAAGTGATGGGACCAGATGCCATGATCTTAGTTTTCTGAATGTTGAGTTTTAAGCCAACTGTTTCACTTTCTTCTTTCATTTTCATTAAGAGCTCTTTAGTTCTTCTTCACTTTTTCCCATAAGGGTAATGTCATCTGCATATCTGAGGTTATTGATATTTCTCCCAGCAATCTCACTTCCAGCTTGTGTTTCATCCAGCCCAGCATTTCTCATGTTGTACTCTGCATATAAGTTAAATAAACAGGGTGACAATATACAGCCTTGATGTACTCCTTTCCTATTTGGAACCAGTCTGTTCCATGTCCAGTTCTAACTGTTACTTCCTAACTTGCATACAGATTTCTCAGGAGGCAGGTCAGGTCATTTGGTATTCCCATCTCTTGAAGAATTTTCCACAGTTTGTTGTGATCCACAATTTCAAAGGCTTTGGCATAATCAATAAAGCATAAATAGATGATTTTCTGGAATGCTTTTGATATTTTGATGATCCAACAGATGTTGGCAATTTGATCTCTGGTTCTTTGCCTTTTCTAAATCCAGCTTGAACTTCTGGAAGTTCACAGTTCTCATATCGCTGAAGCCTGACTTGGAGACTTTTGAAAGCTAATATGCTAGCATGTGAAATGAGTGAATTTGTGCAGTAGTTTGAGCATTCTTTGGCATTGCCTTTCTTTGGGATTGGAATAAAAGCTGATTTTTTCCAGTCCTGTGGCCAATGTTCAGTAAATCTTTAACCCAATTTTTTTTTTTTATTGATGGGTAGGGCTGTGTTTCCTCCCTGTGTTTGACCTGAGACCACACTGTGGTTGAGGTAATGAATCAATGGTAACCTCCTCGAAAGGTCCCATGCACACACTGCCATACTCGGTGTACCTAACCCTGTAGCAGGCCTCCGCTGACCCATGCCTCCACTGGAGACTCCTGGACACCCACCAGCAAGTCTGAGTCAGTCTCTTTTGGAGTCAGTATTCCTTCCTCCTGGGTCCTGGTGCACACAAGGTTTTTTGGTACTCTCCAAGAGTCTGTTTCCCCAATCCTGTGTAAGTTCTGGCAGCTCTGTGGTGAGGTTACTAGCAACCTGCTCCAAGAGGGCTTATGTCACACTGAGGTCTGTTGCATCCAGAGCCTCTGCCCCTGCAGCAGGCCACTGCTGACCTGTACCTCTACAGGAGACATTCTAACACTCAAATGCAGGTCTGGCTCAGTCTCTATGGGGTCTCCTGGTATGCACATGGTTTTGTTTGAACCCTCCAATCATCTCTGCTGGGTCTGGGATTTGATTCTAAACAAGATTTCACCCTTCCTACCATCTTGCTGGGACTTCTCCTTTGTCTTTGGGCATGGGTTATCTTTTTTTTTTTTTTTGGTGGGATCCAACATTCTCTTGTTGATGGTTGTTCAGCAACAAGTTGTAATTTTTGAGTTCTCACAGGAGAAATAAGCCTACATTCTTCTACTCTGCCATTTTGATTTGATATTTCTATTTATCTCTATGCAATAATAGACATCATTAAACTGTAAGGCAGTTATAGTCATTGACTTATCTCTTCTTTTTAAAAATAATGGACCCTAATAAAGACCTAAAATAGTTGCAATCTGAGGTATATTTATTCATGCACTGGTTTTATTAATCTTTCCTTTTAAAAATAGTATTTTGTGCTGAGAGTTTGTCTGAGAGAGCCAAGTAGGAAGAATTTGAGCCCACCTCCTCTCGTGGGCACACAAAAATCACAGCCATTTACAGAGCAACTATTGATGAGAAAGACCCGAATCTAGCAGAAAAAGTCTTCCATAACTGAAGATATAAAGAATAAATCACAAAGATACAGGTAGGAGGGGTAGAGTTGCAGCATACTTAAGAGCCATATTCCCCAAGCAGGTGACCCACAAATAGGACAATTACAACTGCAGAAGTTCTCCCCAAGGGCCAAGGTTTGAGCCCCACAGGCTTTCTAAAGCCTGGAGGTCCAGCATGCAGAAGATGAGCACCCAAAATATTTGGTTTTAAAGGCCAGTGGTTCTTATTTTCAGAAGAGCCAGAGGGTTGTGGGAAACAGAGACTCCACTCTTAAAAGACAGGCACAAAATCTCATTATCTCAAATAATCTTTAAATCTCAAAACCCAAGGCAGAAGCAGTAATTTGAAAGAAACCTATGTCAGGCACACCTGTTAATCTTAGAGATTTCCCAGATGCAAGACACAACTAGAGCTCACTCTGGTAACATAGACACTAATGACAACCATTTGGGGAGATGCTTCTACCACGTGGAGACAGGTACTGGTAACTCTGGAATGCCCCTTCTAGCTAATTAACACTAGGAATCAGTCCCATCATAGCTCAGGGCTTCCTCATAGCTCAGTTGGTAAATCATCTGCCTAAAATGCAAGAGACCTGGGTTCAATTCCTGAGTCAGGAAGATCCTCTGGAGAAGGAAATGGCAACCCATTCCAGTATTCTTGCCTGGAGAATTACATGGACAGAGGAGCCTGGAGGGCTACAGTCCACAGGATCGCAAGAGTCAGACACAACTTAGCGACTACACCACCACCACCACCAGTCTGTTGGCACCAGTACTTAGGACATTACATAATGATCGAATGATTAATTCAAGAAGATATAACAACTGTAAATATATATGCTCCCAATATAGGAGCACCTAAATATTTAGCAAATATCAACAGACATAAAGAAATATATCAACAGTAAATCTGACTAAAGAGGTAAAAATCTATTCCTCAGAAACAAACATATAGAAATATATACAACATTCACGGATTGGAAGAATTAATGTGGTTGAAATGACAGTACCCATGGCAGTCTACAGATTCAATGCAATTCCTTTCAAAGTACCTGGAATTTTTTGCAGAACTAGAATAAATAATTTGAAATGTATAAGGAAACACAAAACACTCAGAAGAGTCAAAGAAATCTTGAGAAAGAACAGCACTGGAAGTATCACACTCCATGATTTCAACCTATAATACAAAGCTACAGTGATGAAGACAGTGTGATACTGGCAGAGAAACTGATACAGAAACCAATGGAATAGAATAGAGAGCTCCAAAGAAAACCCACACATCTGGCAAATTAATTTATGACAAAGAAGCAAGAATATAAAATGGAGAAAGATTCCCTTTTCAATAACTGGAGCTGGGAAGAGTGGAGAGCCATATTTATAATAATGAAACTAGAACATTTTCTCACACCATATAAAAACACACTCAAAATGGATCAAAGACCTATGTGTAAGATTGAACCTGTGAAACTCTTAGAAGTTAAGAAAGGTAGTAAACTCTTTGACATCAGTGTTAGTCAGTTCAGTCACTCAGTCATGTCCAACTCTTTGCGACCCCATGAATCACAGTACGCCAGGCCTCCCTGTCCATCACCAACTCCCGGAGTTCACTCAGATTCATGCCCATTCAGTCAGTGATGCGATCTAGCCATCTCATCCTCTGTTGTCCCCTTCTCCTCCTGCCCCCAATCCCTCCCAGCATCAGAGTCTTTTCCAATGAGTCAACTCTTTGCATGAAGTAGCCAAAGTACTGGAGTTTCAGCTTTATCATCAGTCCTTCCAAAGTAATCCCAGGGTCAATCTCCTTCAGAATGGACTGGTTGGATCTCCTTGCAGTCCAAGGGACTCTCAAGAGTCTTCTCCAACACCACAGTTCAAAAGCATCAATTCTTCGGCACCCAGTCTTCTTCACAGTCCAACTCTCACATCCATACATGACCACAGGAAAAACCATAGCCTTGACTAGACGGACCTTAGTC
>SJYX01003804.1:422143-469799 GCA_006410675.1 Oreotragus oreotragus
CTTTCTTGTTAGAGTTTTATAATTTTAGCTCTTATACTTTAGATGTTGATCCATTTTGAATTAGTTTTTGAATCAAACTTTATTCTTTTGCAAGTGTATATCTAGTTGTTCTACCACCATTTTTGTTTGTGGAGTGTGTAAATGTAAAGTGTACATCATGTTACTTTGGTAAGTGTATATATTACAATATGTTTGCCCTTCTGATATTTATCACATCACATACCTGTAGTGCATTATTATTATGTTCAGTAAACCTTACATTAAATCTCTATGGCTATTTTAGTACTTGTTGCAAATCTTGCTCTTTAAATACTGTCAATCTTATACCATCCCGAATACCATTTTTTGATGAGGCTTTTTTCCCCCCATCAAATAGTCTTGACATCCTTATCAAAAATCAGTTGACCAGGACTTACCTGGTTGGTTGTCCAGTTGTTAGCAGTCTGCCTGCCAGTGCAGGGGACACAGGTCCCATCTGTGGTCCTGGAAGACCCCATATATCACAGGGCAACTAAGCCCACGTGCCACAACTACCGAGGCCCCGCGCCAGAGCCCATGCTCCGCAGCAAGAGAAGCTGCGAGAGTGAGAAACCGCACTCTGCAATGAAGAGCAGCCCCCACTTGCCGCAACTAGAGAAGGCGGTGTGCAGCGGTGAGGACCCAGCACCGCCACAAGTTAAATAGATGAATAGATAATTAACTTAAAAAAAATTTATACATCAGCTGACCAGAGATTATGACTCTTTTCTGAACTCCCAATTCCAGTTCATTTGCCTATCTGCTTATCCTTATGCCAGTACTATACTGTCGTGGTTACTCTAGTTTCACAGTAACTTTTGAAATCTTAGAGTGTGAGTCCTCTTTGTTCAATATTGTTTTGGCTATTCAGCGTCTTATGAAATCCCGTATGGATTTGAGGGTCAGCGGTTTCATTTCTGTAAAAATGATCATTGGAATTGATCTTTTTTACATTGCGTTGAGTCTGTAGATCACTTTGAGTAGTATTGACGTATTAATATTAAGTCTTTGTGATGGTTCATTTTATGTATCAGCTTGACAGCTAGACCAGGAGGTGTCCAGACGTTTTGTCAAGCATTCTGGTTATGTCTGTGAGGGTGCTTCTGGATGAGATTAGCATTTGATTCGGTAGGGTGAATAAAGCTGACGGCTCTCTCTGATGTCTTTGGGCCTCATCCCAGCTTCCAAAAGCCTAAATGGAAAAGGCTGATAAAGAGGAAACTTTACCTACCTAATTGGGTGCAGGTCTTCTCTTGCCCGCAGGCTGAAAGTTACGTCATCAGCTTTCCTGGTTCTCAGGCTTCCAACTCAGGTTAAAATGACCCCATTGGCTGGTTCTCCAGCCAGTGTAGATCTTGGAACTTCTCAGCTTCCAAAATCCCAAGAGCCAATTTGTAATAATAAATTTCTTAATTCACGTATACTGGAAACTATGAATATAGGATTTCATCACACACACACATGCACGCCCTGTTGGTTCTGTTTTTCTGGAGAAACCTAATATGGTCTTCCAGTCCATGAACTTGGATGTTTTTCCATTTATGAAAGTTTTCTTTACGTTTTTTTCTCAGTGTTATGTAGTTTTTAGTATACAGATCTTTCACCTTCTTGGTTAAATTTCTTCCGAAGTATTTTATTCTTGTGGATACTGTTATGAATGGAATTGTTAATTTCCTGTTTGGATTGTACGCTGTTACTGTATAGAAACACAGCTGATTTTTTTCTATTGATCCTATGCTCTTCAGCTTTGCTGAATTTATTTATTAGCTCTAGTGACTTTTTTGTGGATTTTTTTGGTGTTTTATATATCATGTCATCTATAAATAGAGATATCTCAGTTTTGCTTTTTCCTTTCCAGTGTAGGTGCCTTTTATTTATTTTTCTTGCCTAATTGTTCTGGTTAGAACTTCTAGTATAATGTTGAATAATATTGGTGAAAATGGGCTTCTTTGTATTAATACTGATTTTAAGGGGGACTCTTTCAGTCTTGCACTACTGTGTATGATGTTAACTGTGAGTCTTTTTTTCTAAATACAGGCCCTTCATCACGTTGAGGAAATGCCATTCTTTTCCTAGTTTCCCAATTATTTATATCATCAAATGTGTTGTATTTTTTCTGCATTGATCAAGATGACCCCCCTCCACTTCATTCTGTTATTATGGTGTACTACTTTTTTTTTATGGTTTCTTTTTATGTCTTTGTCAGTCGCATTCTCTTAGGCATCCATTTTCAAATACTTGACTAAGCTCCAGCTCTTCATTCTTTGAGATGTGCAGAGTATACTCTTGGTGCGTAGTCTCTCAATTGTGTCTAGCCCTGTGACCCGATGGCCTGTAGCCTGCCAGGCTGGCATGTCCATTGGGCTGTCTCTTATACACATCTAGATGTGTATAAGAGACAGGTGAAGAAGGCTGAGCACCGAAGAATTGATGCTTTTGAACTGTGGTGTTGGAGAAGACTCTTGAGAGTCCCTTGGACTGCAAGGAGATCCAACCAGTCCATTCTGAAGGAGATCAGCCCTGGGATTTCTTTGGAAGGAATGATGCTGAAGCTGAAACTCCAGTACTTTGGCCACCTGATGCAGAGTTGACTCATTGGAAAAGACTCTGATGCTGGGAGGGATTGGGGGCAGGTGGAGAAGCTGACGACAGAGGATGAGATGGCTGGATGGCATCACTGACTCGATGGATGTGTGTCTGAGTCAACTCTGGAAGTTGGTGATGGACAGGGTGGCCTGGATGCTGCGATTCATGGGGTCGCAAAGATCGGACACGAATGAGCGACTGAACTGAACTGAACTGAACTGAACTGCAGAGCAACCTGGAGCCTGAGCAGTGTAGACTAGGAAAGCACACACACTGGGAGTAGGTGGCAAAACCCAGTGTGGCCCAGACACTACGAACACTCCCCACACACGCCAGTGATATTTGTTTGCACTATTCCTCCCTCCCTACAGCACAATTGAACAAGTGAGCATAAATAAAGGATCACCTTAGCCCCCTTGTGTCAGGGCAGAAGTTAGATACTGAAGAGAGTTGCAAACAGAGGAAGCCAAAATAAACGAAGAATAGGGAACCACTTTGCAAGTGACAGGTCCAACAGATTAAAACACTGTAGTTAGCATTGACTACATGGAAGGGACCTATAGACCTTGAGAAGAAGTATAATCTGGAACAAGGAACTATCTGAAACTGAACTGACCCCACACTGTCCTCAACCGCTACAAAGAAATCCCTAGATATATTTTACTAATATCATTTAAAAATTTTTAAGTTCTTTATTATTCCTTTAATTTTCATTTTTTTAAACCCACTATTACCTTGCAAAAGAAAAGACCCTACTTTTAAAGCAAATTTCACATACATCTTTTTATAGCTTTTGCAATTTTTTAAAAATATTATATTTTTGAGAGTCTAACCTCTACTCTAGATTTTTAATCTTTGCTTTTTGGCATTGTCAATTCTGTACTTTTAAGAATCCAATCTTCAGTGCCCATTTTTACTTAGGAGTGTGATTACTGGCTTGATTGCTCTCTCCCCTTTTGACTCTCCTTTTTCTCCCCCAGGTCACCTCCATCTTCACCCTCCCCCTTCTCTTCTCTGCTTAGCCCTGTGAATCTCTTTGGGTGTTCCAGGCTGTGGAGGACACTTAGGGAACTGATCACTGGCTAGACTGGTCTCTCTCCTTTTGATGCCCTCCTCCTCTCCTCCCAGTCACCTCTATCTCCTTCCTCCCTCTTCTCTTCTCTATGGAACTCTGTGAACCTCTCTGGGTGTCCTCACTGTGGAGAATCTTTTCACCATTAACCTAGTTGTTTTATCATCAGTGCTGTATGGATGGAGACATCTTGAGGCTACTGTAACAATAAGACAGAAAGCCAGAGGCAAGAGGCTTACATCTAAAACTTGAGAACACCAGAAAACTCCTGACTCCAGGGAACATTAGTCGACAAGAACTCATCCAAAAGCCTCTACACCCTACACTGAAACCAAGATCCACCCAAGAGCCAACAAGTTTCAGAGCAAGACATACCAAGCTAATTCTCCAACAAGGCAGGAACATAACCCTGAGCACAAAAATACAGGCAGGCAAAAGTCACACCAAACCCACAGACACCTCAAAACTCACTACTGGACACTTCATTGCACTCCAGAGAGAAGAGATACAGCTCCACCCACCAAAACACCAACGCAAGCTTCCCTAACCAGGAAACTCGTCCAACCTCACCCACAGGAATGAACCTCCACAATAAAGAGGAACCACAAACTTCCAGCATACAGAAAGGCCACCCCAAACACAGCAACCTAAACAAGATGAAAAGGCAGAGAAATATTCATCAGGTAAAGGAACCTGATAAAAACCCATCAAACCAAACAAAAGAGGAGGAGATAGGCAGTCTACCTGAAAAAGAATTCAGAATAATGATAGTAAAAATTATCCAAAAGCTTGAAAACAAAATGGAGTTACAGATAAATAGCCTGGAGATAAGAATTGAGAAGATGCAAGAAAAGTTTAACAAGGACCTAGAAGAAATAAAAAAGAGTCAATCAATGATGAATAAGGCAATAACTGAGATCAAAAACACTCTGGAGGGAACCAACAGTAGAATAACTGAGGCAGAAGATAGGATAAGTGAAGTGGAAGATAGAGTGGTGGAAATAAATGAAGCAGAGAGGAAAAAATAAAAGAAATGAGGACAACCTCAGAAACCTCTGGGACAATGTTAAATGCCCCAACATTCAAATCATAGGAGTCCCAGAAGAAGAAGACAAAAATAAAGGACATGAGAAAATACTTGAGATAATAGTTGAAAACTTCCCTAAAATGGGGAAGGAAATAGCCATCTAAGTCCAAGAAACCCAGAGATTCCCAAACAGGATAAACCCAAGGCAAAACACTCTAAGCCCAAAATTAATCAGTTTAACAAAGATCAAACACAAAGAACAAATATTAAAAGCAGCAAGGGAAAAACAACAAATAACTCACAAGGGGATTCCCATAAGGATAACAGCTGATCTTGCAATAGAAACTCTTTGAGCCAGAAGGGAATGGCAGGACATACTTAAAGTCGTGAAAGAGAAAAACCTACAACCCAGATTACTGTACCCAGCAAGGATCTCATTCAAATATGAAGGAGAAATCAAAAGCTTTACAGATAAGCAAAAGCTCAGAGAATTCAGCACCACCAAACCAGCTCTTCAACAAATGCTAAAGGATCTTCTCTAGACAAGAAACACAGAAAAGGTTTATAAACTTGAACAACAAAGTTAATGGCAACAAGATCATACTTATCAATAATTACCTTAAATGTAAATGGGTTGAATGCCCCAACCAAAAGACAAAGACTGGCTGAATGGATACAAAAACAAGATCCCTATATATGCTGTCTACAAGAGACCCACCTCAAACCTAGGGACACATACAGACTGAAAGTGAAGGGCTGGAAAAAGATATTTCATGCAAATGGAGACCAAATACTCATATCAGATAAAATAAACCTTGAAATAAAGGCTGTGAAAAGAGACGAAGAAGGATATTACATAATGATCAAAGGATCAATCCAAGAAGATATAACAATTATAAATATATATGCACCCAACATAGGAGCACCACAATATGTAAGGCAAATGCTAACAAGTATGAAAGGGGAAACTAACAGTAACACAACAATAGTGGGAGACTTTAATACCCCACTCACACTTACAGATATATCAACTAAATAGAAAATTAGCAAGGAAACACAAACTTTAAATGATACAATGGACCAGTTAGACCTAATTGATATAGAGAACATTTCACCCTAAAACAATGAATTTCACCTTTTTCTCAAGTGCACACAGAACCTTCTCCAGGATAGATCACATCCTGGGCTATAAATCTAGCCTTGGTAAATTCAAAAAAATTGAAATCATTTCAAGTATCTTTTCTGATCACAATGTGGTAAGATTCAATGTCAACTACAGGGGAAAAAAAAAAAACTGTTAAAAATACAATCATATGGAGGCTAAACAACACACTTCTGAATAACCAATGAATAACAGAAGAAATTTTAAAAGAAATCAAAATATGCATAGAAATGAATGAAAATGAAAACACAACAACAACCCAAAACCTGTGGGATTCAGTAAAAGCAGTGCTAAGGGGAAGAAGGTTCATAGAAATACAAGCCCAACTCAAGAAACAGGAGAAAAATCAAATAAATAACCTAACTCTATACCTAAAGCAACTAGAAGAAGAAGAAATGAAGCACCCCAGGGTTAGTAGAAGGTAAGAAATCATAAAAATTAGGGCATAAATAAATGAAAAAGAAACAAAGGAGACCATAGCCAAAATCAACAAAGCTAAAAGCTGGATCTTTGAGAAGATAAATAAAATAGTCAAACCATTAGCCAGACTCATCAAGAAAAACAGGGAGAAGAATCAAATCAACAAAATTAGAAATGATTATGGAGAAATCACAACAGACAACACAGAAATACAAAGGATCATAAGAGACTACCATCAGCAACTATATGCCAATAAAATGGACAACTTGGAAGAAATGGACAAATTCTTAGAAAAGTACAACTTGCCAAAACTGAACCAGGAAGAAATAGAAAATCTTAACAGACCCATCACAAGCACATATATCAAAACTGTAATCAGAAATCTTCCAACAAACAAAAGCCCAGGACCAGATGGCTTCACAGCTGAATTCTACCAAAAATTTAGAAAAGAGCTAACACCTATCCCACTCAAACTCTTCGAGAAAACTGCAGAGGAAGGTAAATGTCCAAACTCATTCTATGAGGCCACCATCACCCTAACACCAAAACTAGACAAAGAGGCCACAAAAAAAGAAAACTATAGGCCAATATTACTGATGAACATAGATTCAAAAATCCTTAACAAAATTCCAGAAAGCAGAATCCAACAACATATTAAAAAGATCATACATCGTGACCAAGTGGGCTTTATCCCAGAGATGCAAGGATTCTTTAATATTTGCAAGTCAATCAATGTGATACATCACATTAACAAGTAAAAACCATATGATCATCTCAATAGATGCAGAGAAAGCCTTTGACAAAATTCAACATCCATTTATGATAAAAACCCCCCAGAAAGCAGGCATGGAAGGAACATACCTCAACATAATAAAAGCCATATATGACAAACCCACAGCAAATATTATCCTCAATGGTGAAAACTGAAAGCATTTCCCTTAAAGTCAGGAACAAGACAAGCATGCACACTCCCTAATACTATTCAACATAGTTTTGGAAATTTTAGCCACAGCAATCAGAGAAGAAAAAGAAATAAAAGGAATCCAGACTGGAAGTTCAGTTCAGTTCAGTTCAATCACTCAGTCGTGTCTGACTCTTTGTGACCCCATGAATCGCAGCACACCAGGCCTCCTTGTGCATCACCAACTCCCGGAGTTCCCAGAGTTCCCAGACTCACATCCATCAAGTCAGTGATGCCATCCAGCCATCTCATCCTCTGTCGTTCCACTTCTCCTCCTGCCCCAAATCCTTCCCAGCATCAGAGTCTTTTCCAATGAGTCAACTCTTTGCATCAGGTGGCCAAAGTACTGGAGTTTCAGCTTCAGCATCATTCCTTCCAAAGAAATCCCAGGGCTGATCTCCTTCAGAATGGACTGGNTCCTCTGTCATCCCATTCTCCTCCTGCCCCCAATCCCTCCCAGCATCAGAGTCTTTTCCAATGAGTCAACTCTTTGCATCAGGTGGCCAAAGTACTGGAGTTTCAGCTTAAGCATCATTCCTTCCAAAGAAACCCCAGGGCTGATCTCCTTCAGAATGGACTGGTTGGATCTCCTTGCAGTCCAAGGGACTCTCAAGAGTCTTTTCCAACACCACAGTTCAAAAGCATCAATTCTTCGGCGCTCAGCTCTCTTCACAGTCCAACTCTCACATCCACACACGACTACTGGAAAAACCATAGTCTTGACTAGACGGACCTTAGTCGGCAAAGTAATGTCTCTGCTTAATATTAGATATTATTTAATGATAAGTGTCCCTTTCAGTTCAGTTGTTCAGTCATGTCTGATTCTTGGCAACCCCATGGACTGCAGCACTGTCCATTGCCAACTCGCAGAGTTTACTCAATCTCACATCCATTGAGTTGGTTATGCCATCCAACCATCTCATCCTCTGTCATCCCCTTCTTCTGCCTTCGATCTTTCCCAACATCAGGGTCTTTTCAAATGAGTCAGTTTTTTGCATCAGGTGGCCAATATATTGGGGTTTCAGCTTCAGCATCAGTCCTTCCAATGAATATTCAGGATTGATTTCCTTTAGGATTGACTGGTTGGATCTCCTTGCAGTCCAAGGGACTCTCAAGAGTCTTCTCCAACATCACAGTTCAAAAGCATCAATTATTCGGTGCTCAGCTTTCTTTATAGTCCAACTCTCACATCCATACATTACTACCTGAAAAACCATAGGCTTGATTAGACAGACCTTTGTTAGCAAAGTAATATCTCTGCTTTTTAAGTGTCCCTTAGAGGCTATTTAATACAAGTGGTGAAATAGCTGAAATTTCTGAAAGAGTGAAAAAAAAAAAAAACTAAATTGGGAAATTAAATATATATATATATATATAGGAGAGGGGCAAATTGCCCATGATTTATTTATTTTTGTAGACTGATTTTTGTTACTTTTTATCTCATTGTGTATATGTGGTGGTATGTGCGTGCTCACTCCTCAGTTGTGTCCAACTTAGTCATGTCTGACCTAGTCCTGTCTGACCCTGTGACTCTATGGACTGCAGCCCACCAGGCTCCTCTGTCGATGGGATTTGCCAGGCAAGAATATTGCACATTTGTTTTTTTTTTTTAATTATGTGTGGATTTTGATTATATGCTTATGAAGAAGAATATTAGAGCTCCATGAGATTCTTTGGAATTTTGTGACTCTAACATAAATGACTATGTTTCTCAATATTTTATGATGGACATTACATCTTGAATTAATTGGAATGCATTGTGCATACTCCAATGTCAGATATATATTTGAAAACTATTTACTGTTTTTCTTTTGTGTTTTTATTAATTTGGTTTAATCTTTATCCTAATTTTATGTAAGCTTATTTTGAAGCAGTTTGTAAAAGACAAAACTGATATGATGAATCCCCAGCAATGACAAATTTTTAGGGTTTAAACAGGAGAAATAACAAATGTCTTATTACATTATTAAAACAGTTTTAAGTTCAGCTCTCAAGTTCCTACTAAGCTAAAGTAAAAAGTATGGTGAATTACAGAAGTCTAGATAAAATAATACTAAATTAGTTTAGGGAATTATTTTCTATGATTTTTTTTTTCCCTGAGCATAAAATAGTTAAATTACAAGCGTTCTCATCTCCAGCTTTTCCTTGTTCTATGTAACTTGCTCCATTTCAATTTACATTGTAAGAAAGGATACAGGTTAAGAAGAGCAAAACAAATGGAAGAGACAGCTCTGCACATGAAAGTCTGACAAACTGTAAAAGTAGGGAAAGGAATGCTATTAATAGCACCTGAGAGGAGTTTGAGGCAAGAGGTGTATAAGGAGAACAGCTACAGTTACAATGAGAAAATTACAGAACAATGAGAAAGATACCTTTAAGATTTTTCCTCTGTACTTTGCAATGCATTTGTCACTTTTGGAAGAAAACCAGTTTCCTGAGCTAGCCTTTGGGCTTTTGGAGCTGTACTTTGGGGTGTAGGGTGTTGAATTAATTAACCTAGGAGAACATTAGACGGAGATGACTCTAACGCCACGGCAGCCTATACAAGAAGATAAAAATCTTCTGTAAAGCAATTATCCTTCAATTAAAAATAACAATAAAAATATTAATTACTTTAAAATATTTATTAAGTTATTTTTTAATTGAAGGATAATTGCTTTACAGAAGATTTTTATCTTCTTAGATATATAAATTTTAAAAATAATAAAAATAAAAATCTAAGCATGTAAATGACTTAAGGGATCAAAACCTATGACTTAAGCAATCAAAAGGTCAACAAATAGCAGACAGAGAGTAGGTTTTAAGCTACAGTGAATCAATAATTTCCTTTGCTTCAGTATTTCTCTGTAGAAGTGTCTTCCAAAGCTCCTATATATGGAACTCTCCTAACTACATCTGGTTTGGTACTAGCCTCTTCCAACAGATATTTTTCCTTAAAGTTTTAAAATTAACATGGCTCAGTTTATCTTTAACAAGTGATTGGCTACATCAATTTGCCTTAAACAAAAATCTGAATTTACAGGAAGAGGATACTTGGGTTAAATGAAAATTGGTAATATTCTAAAACGTTATGTTAGCCTGTCCAGTTTTTTTTTTTTTTTCCTCTACTCACTCCTTGATCCTACATTGAAGAGAAAAATCANGAAGAACTGATGCTTTCAAACTGTGGTGCTGGAGAAGACTCTTGAGAGTCCCTTGGACTGCAAGGAGATCCAACCAGTCCATTCTAAAGGGAATCGGTCTTGAATATTCCTTGGAAGGACTGATGCTGAAGCTGAAGCCCCAGTACTTTGGCCACCTGAAGTGAAGAGTCGACTCATTGGAAAAGGCCCTGATGCTGGGAAAGATGGAGGGCAGGAGGAGAAGGGGGCGACAGAGGATGAGACGGTTGGATGGTATCACCGATTCAGTGGACAGGAGTTTGATCAAACTTGAGTAGATAGTGGAGGACAGGAAGCCTGGGGTCATAGAGTCAGACACGACTTAGCAACTGAAGAACAAAAGGGAAAAATGGATATGACAAATACATGCAGAACAGAAATGGATTAGAAAAATGAGGCATAGCTCACCACACTGATAGGAGGAAGGGAACATGCTGCTCCAAAGGTGTGCAGACAGAGCTTCAGAACAGGCCAGGCGAGGAGACTGCGGTCACGACCCCGAGAGCCGGATGTCCCAGCCAGGACGCCTGCAGACCGGCCCAGATCAGAATAGTCACGCCTGACTGGCCAAGTAATTCAGAGCAGGCACATCTGGTTGGCTGGGAAGTTCAGGGGAAGTCTATCAGGTTGGCTGAGAAGTTTAGGACAGTTCCACCTGATTGACCACATGATTCTGAGCAGATGCAACTGATTGGCTAAGTAGTTCATAGGCAGAACATATGATTGGCTGGATCAGAACACCTTCCCATGCCCAGAGCCCAGGAAGCCTGGTAAAGCCAAGGTCTGGTGCTTTGAGCTTCCTTCATAGTGTTCTCAGAGGGACAGTAGTCTTGAATCAAGATCTTATCTCCCTGTCCAGGGATTGAACCTAGCCTCCAGTCCACGAGGGGCTAGAGGCTAGAAGCAAAGTTCCCTGAGTCTTACTCTGTCTGAAACCAAGAATGTTTCAAGGAGGCAAAAAACTGTAAAACAGATACAAAGTTTATTATTAGAGATGAAGTACAATATATGGGAAAGCACACAGAGAAACAGTTTTATTTATTTATGTCAGAGGCACAGCAGAGATACAGACCGAAAGAGGCGTGCAGGCGTCCTGAGTAAGGAGCACAGTCAAGAGGTGATTTACATCACCTTTTATAGGACAGTCCTTCCAGATCTTTTCCTGCTACTGCTGCTGCTAAGTCGCTTCAGTCGTGTCCGACTCTGTGTGACCCCATAGACAGCAGCCCGTGAGGCTCCCCCGTCCCTGGGATTCTCCGGGCAAGAACATTGGAGTGGGTTGCTGTTTCCTTCTTCAATGGCATGGACTGCGGCCCACCATGTTCCTCTGTCCATGGGATTTTCCAGGCAAGGGTGCTGGAGTGGGGTCAATGAAGCACCAGCTGGAATCAAGATTGCTGGGAGAAATATCAATAATCTCAGATGTGCAGATGACACCACCCCTGTTGCAGAAAGCGAAGAGGAACTACAGAGTCTCCAGATGAAGGTGAAAGAGGAGAGTGAAAAAACTGGCTTAATACTTAACATTCAAAAAATGAAGATCATGGCATCTGGTCCAATCACTTCATGGCAAATGGGGAAAGAATGGAAACAGTGGCAGATTTTATTTCATTGGGCTCCAAAATCACTGCACCCGTGACATTGAAAGATGCTTTCTCCTTAGAACAGAGGCTATGAGAAACCTAGATACCACATTCCCTTTTAGCTTAGTTGGTGAAGAGTCTGCCTGCAATGCAGGAGACCCAGGTTCAATTCCTGGGTCAGGAAGATACCCCTGGAGAAGGAAATGGAAACCCATGCCAGTATTCTTGCTTGGAGAATCCCATGGACAGAGGAACCTGGCAGGCTACAGTCTATGGGGTTGCAAGAGTTGGACACAACTGAGCAACTAAGCACACACAGCAAACAGCATATTAAACAGCAGAGACATTACTTTGCCAACAAAGGTCCATATATTCAAAGCTACGGTAGCCATGTATGGATGTGAGAGTTGGACCATAAAAACGACTGAGCACCGAAGAATTGATGCTTTTGAACTGTGGTGTTGGAGAAGACTCTTGAGAGTCCCTTGGGCTGCAAGGATATCAAATCAGTCAATCCTAAAGGAAATCAGTGCTGAATATTCATTGGAAGGACTGATACTGAAGTTGCAATACTTTGGCCACNAAGAATTGATGCTTTTGAACTGTGGTGTTGGAGAAGACTCTTGAGAGTCCCTTGGGCTGCAAGGATATCAAATCAGTCAATCCTAAAGGAAATCAGTGCTGAATATTCATTGGAAGGACTGATACTGAAGTTGCAATACTTTGGCCACTTGATGCAAAGAACTGACTCATTAGGAAAAAACCTAATGCTGGGAAAGATTGAAGGCAGGAGGAGAAGGGCATGACAGAGGGTGAGATGGTTGGATGGCATCACCCACCCAATGGACATGAGTCTGAGCAAGCTCTGGGAGGTGCTGAAGGACAGGGAAGCCTGGTGTGCTGTAGTCCATGGGGTCGTGAAATGTTGGACATGACTGAGTGACTGAACAACGAATGTACACATATAGCGGATTCACTTTACATTAGAAACTAACACTGTGAAGTAACTATACTCCGATAAAAATTACCTAAAATTTTTTTCTTACGGTTGGTTTCACTCTTTTTTTCAAACTCACATGGCTTCATTTTTAGAGACATATTTACACAGATTAGCTATTCTTGTTAACTATAGTGTTGCACAGTAGTGGTGACTTTGTAAAATGATTTGGGGTGGGTGGTAAACAGATTAGGCTTATTTTAATAGTCAAATATTTTAATATGTTTTAGAAAAATACAACTGGCACTCTTAACTATGGTTTCATTGATATTGCCTAGGATGAGGCTCATTTTATAAAATTATTGATATAATGTTGCTTTAAATAAAAATACTATACATATAGGGCTTATGATAAATCCATGGCAAAAATATAATGAGTCTGGTTTGGAATAAAGTTTGTGAAATACTATTTTATGTTAAAAATGTTCTTAAAGCTCTGAAGACAAGTTCTCTAGAAGTCTAAACTATTGAGACAAACAAATAATAGTAACTGAAAAACTAACAGCATTAATTAGTTGAACTGTCATGTTTTATTTTTCCAAGAGTCTGTCTTTCGAAATAAAAAGTGATTTCATTTTGATTATGTAAACGAGTTGCCTTCTTTCCATCTCTTTATCACGTTTGGCTTAGACGCTCATCATTTCCTTATTAGACTAATACAAACATTAGTTTTCCTTTCCAATCTGTTTTCCTTCTTCCAGTCTTGGTCTAATTGTTCTGCACATCACTTGTGAGAATGACAACACACACACACACACACACACACACACATTTGATAACTTTAATCTCCAACTTAAAAAATCTTGGAATGGTATTTCTTCACTGGCAGAATAAAGTCATATATCCAAGCCACTCAGCAAAGCCACTCTCCCAATTTCTCACTTCTTCTCCTCCTCAGGCTCCAAACACATCAAAGAACTTTCTGTTTCCTGAAAGGATCCATCTCTATATTTTGACCTGAAGGCTGATACATATCAAGACTCAGCTGATTCATGAATTATTTCTTTCGTGATCAAACACGGATGAGTGCTCCATGTGTACTGTGCAAGGCAATGCATATTTCCTGCCTTTACATCTTAATGGAGAAGAGACAGTAAATAAGTAAAAGAGTAATTACATAGCTAAAATGATATGAAAGTCTATGAAGAAAAAAACCCCAGCTGATGTAAAAGAGTAAGAGGGGAAGCGTTTGTCCAGGTGAGCAGGGACAATCTGAAGCTGACACTGAATGTGAGACTTGAAACCTGAAAGCTATCTGCTTTAGTTTCCTATGGTTGCTATAGCAAATTATCACAAACTTAGAAGCTTAAAACAACATAAATTTATGCTACAGTTCTGGAAATCAGAAGTCTGAGGATTTGTGGGGCTAAAGGCAAAATTTGGCAGGACTGTGTTCTTTCTGAAGGAAAGGAAAGAATCTGTCTTTTCCAGAATGTGCAGACTATCTTCTTTGTTTGCATTGCAGCCCTCTTTCATCCCCAAAGCTGACAAGCACGTCACTCTGACCTCTGCTTCCGTCTTCATATTTTCTTCTCTTTCTCCTGCCTCTTCCTTTCCATAAATACCATCGGGATTACCTTGGGCCCACCTGGATAATTCAGGATAATCTCCCCACAGCAAGATCTTTAATGTAATGAACTCCTCTGAAGTCCGTTTTGCCGTGACGATAACATAGTCACAGGTTCCAGGGAATGGACATGGGTCTCTTTGGGGGATATTATTCTGTCTGTCATGGTCTCCAACCACTTATCACCTGCTTTTAGTGTCCTTTCCTCATCTCCCAAATCTGGCTGACCGGGTACCCTGTGTTCTCCCTTACAGTCCTATGAAGTCCTGTCATAGCCCTACACCGCATAGCAATTTCTGTTCATGAATCTGCCTCCATGACTCGAATATCTTGGGGGAGTCATGCCTGGTGAATGTTCAGATTCCCAGCTGCACATAGCATTTGCATATAGTAGACATTTCATAGTCATTAGTTAAAAATAATGTCCAGTTTATTTGAGAACATTGTGAATGCTGTTGCCCAATTGCCATCAAAAAATAAACTTCAGCTAGAAAGTTTCATTGTGTGTGGGTTTTTAATAAATACCATATACTAGAAAAAATTCATCAGCACTATTTTCCCTTAGGTTTAAAACAGTGGTTAAGTGTGTGGGTATAGGCATTAGACTGCCTAGTTTGGAATCCCAACTTTCATACTCATTAGCTGTGTTCTTGAGTATACTTCAAGGGGGAAAAAAAACAACAAAATATTTTTTGATGCCTTAGTTTCCTCAAATGTAAAATGGGGCTGGAAATGGCACTGATCTCATAGGGCTATGGTGAGGACTGAGGGGATTAATAATATAAAACTTACAGCCTGCAGCAATGAGTATAAGCTGTTAATATTATCATTAACAAATATTTAATGAGTGGTGATTATAATTAGGGCAGAAATTCAATTGAGGTTTCACCTAAATCTGATTTCTGTACAATTAATCAAGATTTCACAGAGAGGAAAAAAAACTGAACTGAAGTCCATACATTATTTTGTNAGCCTGCAGCAATGAGTATAAGCTGTTAATATTATCATTAACAAATATTTAATGAGTGGTGATTATAATTAGGGCAGAAATTCAATTGAGGTTTCACCTAAATCTGATTTCTGTACAATTAATCAAGATTTCACAGAGAGGAAAAAAAACTGAACTGAAGTCCATACATTATTTTGTTTTCCTAGCAGACTTGAAACCCTCTGAGAGCTCTGTCATGCACCTACAAGTACATGGGAGATTGATGTTCAGTTTCAGCACTTACATTTTTACTTGCAAAACAAGAGTCTAAAAATATATATTAAATTAATAACCAACTTGTGGCAAAACCTTAACATTTTCAGAGATGAATAGCTTGGCCCTGGGGCCATGGTCAAATATCATCTAGTCTTTGATAATCTAATTGAAATTAACCGTGGTGATAAAAATACAGGCTTTTTTTTAGGGACAACATTTGATTTGGGAGAATGGGAGGGGCCTGACTGTGACCACAGATAACAAGACTCCCACTGGGGAATGTCTTTGAAAGGTTAACACGTATTTCATTTTGAGTTCTATCCTCCTATGACTCCTTGGCATTCTCTTTTAATTGGTGGTGTTATTCTTTTCTTATTTGCAGATAAATTACATTTTATCGTGGATGTTTTCCAAGATTTGTGGCTAGGCTCTATGGTTTATTATGTGCTTTCAGTTTTCTGTCAGGTTTTATATCTTTTCATCTTTGGAATTTCAACAGATGGTGACTCTTTCTGGAGGTTAGATGAGCAATTAAAATGCTGTCTGGTTGCTGTGTGTCCATGCATATGCTATTCACATTTCATGCTAAATGTGAACAAACCACACAGCCTTCTTCTTCTGCCTTCCTTTCCTCTTTGGGAATTTAGGAATAGAAATATTCATTCTTCCTGACTGCTGTGAGGAATGAGTCAGAGGAAAGATGTGACAACTAGCTCAGTTAATATCCACCAAAGCTAGGCAGAGGCACAGCCTCTCAAACTTGCTCCTAAAAGCAGTTCTACCAATAACTGTCCTCAAAAGGGGTTCACAGCACAGAGTCAAATGATGTTAAAAAGGCAGGTTATAAATTAACCTTTAGAACAAGAAGTTAATTACTTAGAAATACTCCTGTGCACCCTAAAGACAAATGTGTCATCCTGTAGATATAATCTTCCATTTTGTTAATAGTTGACATCCATTTTCAACTTTGTAGAATGTTAAGAGAAATATATAAAGAAAATTCATTCCAGCCTCACGACCTGGAATTCCATTAAAAATTAAATGAGATGTTGAATTGTACTGGAACTATAATGGGTTTTGATTAAATCAGACCAACTTTTATTGCAGATCACTTATCCAATGAATAAATTTTGATACTTAGCATGGAGGATCAGTCTGGAGAATCAAAAAGATAAATAATACAGCTTTTGCCTAGAAGGAACTTACAGTAAATTTAAGGCAGACAGAAATATATTGCCCTTGCCTACAGGATACTGAGCCTGGTGGGCTGCCGTCTATGGGGTCACACAGAGTCGGACACGACTGAAGTGACTTAGCAGCAGCAGCAGCAGCAGCAACAGGATACTTAATAAATGTTTATTAAACAAATGGTAAATGTCCTGAGAGGGGTCAAAGACTGGTATGGAGCACAAAGCAGGGATTGATAATGAGTGGGAGTATTAGGGAAGACTGGACTTAGGATAATATTTATGATTGATTTTTTAACAAGGTAAATTTAGCTGTTGAGAAGAGGGCTTCTTGGGATTGGGATTGGCACATGCTGGGTTACAGATACAGGAAACAGTATAATCAGGGAACTGTGAACAGCCTGATGTGGTTGGAGACTGTAGAATATAGGCCATGGCAGTGTGGGATATGGAGCCAGAAAGGAAGTACAAGGCCAGATTATAGAGGCCTAACTTGCTGTGAAAGAATTTCAGTCAAAAATAGAACTGGAGGATGTAAAATGAGAATCTTACATGCATACTCAGGAAGACAAAATTTAAGCCCTGAGAGACTGATTTTCTACAAATGCCTGATTTACAGAAAACTCCTAGTGTTGGAATTTTCTTGAATGATGGAGGGATGATCAGAAGTTGTCTCATATCAACCTTGGCGAGTTTTGCCAGAGGCATGAATGGAAGATGACCTAGGTCAGGTTAAAGTCTCACAAAGGGGGCTGAATAGGGCTTTGCTTGTATTTCTGCACTGTCTTCATCTGGTTGGGAAGTTTTCAAGGCTGGTCTCCCTTTGTTTTTTTATTTTAATTGACTAACGGAACAGTAGCCCTATTACAGTTTCTACCCATGAATAAAAACTATCCTAAACCCTCAAAGGACAGGCCCACGGCTTGCTACCATTTGCTTGTCTAATATTGCAATACCTCTGTTATTCCCAGATAAACTTATCTTTTGGAGTTATCTTGGTTACCTCTTTATTTAGGTCAAAATTACTAAAAGAATTTTAATTTTAGGCAATGGAAAATATCAGCACTGAAAATACAGGCAGTATTGTGTTGGTAAACCTGTTCTCAAAAGAAAACCCTTATTTGTAGCGACTGATTTTTGTAGTGTAAATTCTCCTGCTATGACTGGTTTCAATCTACCAACCTGATATCACTAAAGTCAAAGCTGGGAAAAGACTCACATCAGCACTTTCCAGACAGTGTGAGCTGATTCCCAGCACCATGCTCAAATCGCTATTTTAGACAGGTTATCTTGGCATCTCATTAGTGAACAGAGTGGAAATGGGGGTCAAAGAATGGGTTGCAAGACTAAACTATAAGTCAGGTGAATAATGAAGAAAATTGAAATGTGAGTGGGGATGGAGAGCTGAGACAGATTAAGGAGAAAATCGTTAGTAGGGCAGAGTTTCTGCGACTGAGGTCTAAGGGTGAATTCGCGGATGCTCTGAAGTTATATGCACTCTTTAGTACTATTTGGACATGAGTTTTATTAGGTCTTCAATTGGTCAATGACCCTCAAAATTTAAAGGTCAATGACCTTTAAGATTTAAGAACTGTCATATTTAGATAGGATAGACAGAATTTAGTAAGTGAGTGTAAAAGCAAGATCAGGAGATGAGTAAAATAAGATCAGCTGATGAAAGAAAAAGACTAGAGTTGTATACATTTTGGAGAATTATAACTTGGGCAGTTAAAACTTTTTTCTTTTCTTTCTTTTTTCTTTTTTTTTTTTTTTTACCATTTTCTGGGACAGGGAAAGAAAAACAGGAGCAAATTCAGAAGATTAGTAAGGATAACTCAGAAGATCACATAATGAAAATAATTTTTTGAAAAATATTTTTAGATCAATTTTAGTTTTACAGCAAAATAAGAGGGAGATACAGAGATTTTCCACATACCCCTGCCCTAACACACGCACAGCTTCCCTCACTACCAACATGCTCTGCTAGAGCGGGACATTTGTTATGATTGGCGAGGTTACATTGATACATCATAACCACTCGAAGTCCATGGTTAACAAAGGGGTTCACTCTAGAGGTTATATATACTATGGGTTTAAAAAATGTACAATAGCAAGTATCCCTCATTATAGTAGCATAAAGAGTATTTTCACTGCCCTGAAAATCCTCTGCACTTGGTCTATGCGTTCCTCCCTCTGACAACCACTGATATTTTTACTGTCTCCATAGTTTGACCTTTCCATAATGTCATAATGTTTTTTTTTTTTTTACCATTTTCTGGGACAGGGAAAGAAAAACAGGAGCAAATTCAGAAGATTAGTAAGGATAACTCAGAAGATCACATAATGAAAATAATTTTTTGAAAAATATTTTTAGATCAATTTTAGTTTTACAGCAAAATAAGAGGGAGATACAGAGATTTTCCACATACCCCTGCCCTAACACACGCACAGCTTCCCTCACTACCAACATGCTCTGCTAGAGCGGGACATTTGTTATGATTGGTGAGGTTACATTGATACATCATAAACACTCGAAGTCCATGGTTAACAGAGGGGTTCACTCTAGAGGTTATATATACTATGGGTTTAAAAAATGTACGATAGCAAGCATCCCTCATTATAGTAGCATAAAGAGTATTTTCACTGCCCTGAAAATCCTCTGCACTTGGTCTATGCATTCCTCCCTCTGACAACCACTGATATTTTTACTGTCTCCATAGTTTGACCTTTCCATAATGTCATAATGTCATATAGTTGGAATTATACAGTATTTAGCCTTTTGGATCAACATCTTTTACTTAGTAAAAAGCATTTTGGGTTCCTCTATGTCTCATGTCTTGATAGCACTTTTTTTTTTTTCGTACTGAATAGTATTCTGATGTCTCAATGTACCACAGTTTATTTACCCTTTCACTGACTGAAGAACATCTTGATTGCTTCCAAGTTTTAGCAAATATAGATAAAACTGCTGTAAACATCCGTGAGCAGCTTTGTATGTGGACATAAGTTTTCAATTTCTTTGGGTAAATACCAAGTTGCTGTATCTTATGGTAACATTATGTTTAATTTTGGAAGAAATCACCACTGCACTGTCTTCCAAAATGGCTATACCGTTCTGCACTCCCACCAGCAATGGATGAGTGTTTTTGCTGTTTTACAATCTTGCCAGTATTTAGTGTTGTCAGTGTTTAAGATTTTCGTCATTCTAATAGGGTTATAGTGGCATCTTATTGTTGTTTTCATTTGCTGTCATCACATATGATGTGGAATATCTTTCCATTTGCTTATTTACCATTTGTATATATTTGATGAATTGTCTATTGAAGTCTTTGGCCCATTTCAAAATGAGATTGTTTCTTATTCTTCAGTTTTAAGAGTTCTTTGCATATTTTGGATAATCGCCTTTTATCAAACGTGTCTTTTACAGTAATTTCTCCCAATCTGTGACTTGTCTTCTCATTCTTGGGGCATTATCTTTTACAGAGTAGAAGTTTTAAATTTCAATTTTGTCCAGCTTATCAATTCTTCCTTTTATGGATTGTGTCTTTGGTGTTGAATCTATAAAGCCATCACCATACCCAAGTTAATCTAGGTTTTTTCCTATGGTATCTTTCAGGGGGTTTATAGTTTAGCTTTGTGTTTCACACTTATTATGTATGTAATCCACTTCATTTAAGATCTGCTTTTAGATTCAATTTTTTATTTTGGATGTGGATGTCCGGCTGTCCCAGCACCACTTGCTGGAAAGGCTTTGTTCCATTGTATTGTCTTCGCTTTTTTGTCAAAGATCAGTTGATTATATTTATGTGCATCTATTTCTGGGCATAAACATGATGTTTAAGAGAGTTTTAGAACAAAATTACTTGCAATGCAGCAGAGTACAACAAATGAACTTTTCACTTTGTTGGTTGATAATCAGTATGGGATGCCTTAGGGTTTAGGATTTGAGTCATATAATTTTTATTGATTTGCCTTCAGTTTTCCTTTGTCTTGCTGAAAATGACTGTTGAAAACAAATATCTCTGAATTGAACAAGAATTTCAGTTCTTACCCTAAGTAATAAAATATGACTATAATAGACTCCAAAGGCTTCTACTGGACCTATTAAAAAGAGTTTGAATTTAAGTAGTTTTCTAGGGCTGCTGTAATAAATTAATGCAAACTTGGTCGTGTAAAACAAGAGAAATTTATTCTTTCAGTTTCTGAAGGGCATAGTCTGAAATCAAAGTGTCCACATTCTATGGGAAAATTCAGTTCTTTGCCTCTTACAGCTTTTGTGGCTTCAGGCTTTTCATGATACTTCTGGGCTTGTGGCCATATCAAGTTAGTCTCAGCCTCTTTCTGTGTGTGTGTATGTGTGTGTGTGTGTGTAAGTAATCTCCCTTTGCCTCTCTTTCATAAAAGCTCTTGTGATGAAATCTAGACTGATCTCCTTATCTTAAAATCCTTACTTTAATCACATCCACAAAGACCCTTTTTCCAAAGAAGGTAGCATTTACTATTTTGACAAATCAGGTAATAGTCTCAGGTTCCAGGGATTAGAAAAAAAAAAAAAAAAAAAGTAAATATACCTTCTGGGGAGGGGAGGTATTTTTTTCCTGACTATCAGACAGTTTGCCATTCATTTAATGCAAGCAGAAATGTTGTTTAGAGTGAATTTGCTTTCAAAATACTACTGAGAGTAAAATATAAAATATGTGAAAAAAAAACACAACAAAGAGATAAGATTCTTAGAGACAGGAGATTCATATTTCACTTTGGTCATGCCTAAAGTCTTCATGTATGTGTTTCTTTAATTAATAGCTAGGAATTGCTTTTCCTATGCTGTTCAATTTTAACTTGAGTTGAGGGAAAAAATCTAGGACACTGTGAGAAGTTACAAAAATGATATTGTGAGTTCACATAGCCAGCAGTCCTTTCATTTGTTTACCTCCCTCTTGAGATATTTCAGCTTTCCTAGGGAAGCTGAGGATGTTTAGTACTGGCAGGTATTGCATACACAGAAGATATTTAATAAATAGCTGATTCCTCTGGGCAAGTTTAGCCTTTTGTTTTATAAGGACACATCAATATTTTAGATCTAAAAGCTAATCTTCAATTAAAAGTGTTGTGTCAACACAAATGTAATAATTTTAACACTTTTTTAAAAGCCTGGATTGAAAAAGTCAAAACAAGCAAAAGTAATAGAAAAGGTAAAGAAATACAAAAGCTGGTACTTTGAAAGGTGCAATAAGATAGATTTTAAAATGCCATCAGATAAGGAAATACAGAAAGCAAAAATGTTCAACACTAAGATTGAGAGAACATGTAATCACAGATATAGAAGTAATTTTAGAATTGTGAGAAATTATTCTATGCAGCTTTCTATAAGGTTAAAAGAATGTGTGGCAAAGAACAGTTGGATATATCTTTCCCTTTCTCCTTTGCCTTTTGCTTCTCTTCTTTTCTCAGCTATTTGTAAGGCTTCCTCAGACAACCACTTGGCCTTTTTACATTTCGTTTCCTTGGGGATGGTTTTGCTTACCACCCCCTGTACAATGTTATGAACCTCTATCCATAACTCTTCAGACACTCTGTCTATCAGATCTAATCCCTTGAATCTATTTGTCACTTCCACTGTATAATAATAAGGGATTTTATTTAGGTCATACCTGAATGGCCTAGTAGTTTTCCCTAAGTGAAGTCTCTCAGTTGTGTCCGACTCTTTATGACCCCATGGACTGTAGCCTGTCAGGATCCTCCATCCATGGGATTCTCCAGGCAAGAATACTGGAGCGGGTTGCCATTTCCTTCTCCAGGGGGTCTTCCAGACCCAGGGATCGAACCCAGGTCTCCTGCACTGCAGGCAGATGCTTTAACCTCTGAGCCACCAGGGAAGCCCTACTTTTTCTTCAATTTAAGTCTGAATTTTGCAATAAGGAGCTCCTGATCTGAGCCACGGTCAGCTCCAAGAGGAAACACAGGTGGTCAAAACAAGATGTTCAATCTCAGGAATCAGCAGAAAAAGCAAATTAGAGGTGAAAGGCATAAAAGAAATCCAGCTGCTCCCTTCTGCTATGTCTGAAGGGTCTTTTCTTTCAGAGGAGCTATCAGGCTGTGCCCCCAAGAACTCACCCAAAGTGGGCTTGCTGCCTCTGCCAGTATTCATTCTTTACTGTCTGAACCACCAGTGAAGCCCTCCTCTGCTAGTATTCATTCTTAATCTGTAGGATGCCTCATACAATCTAAAGTATTTTACACCTTCCTATTTTCAAGTATTTGCATCTGCCTGCAGAAGCTCTTTGTCTAGGATGACAGTCAGATACATAAAGAGATAAGTCAGAATACAGTTGGAGAAGGAAATGGCACCCCACTCCATTACTCTTGCCTGGAGAATCTCACGGATGGAGGAGCCTGGTAGGCTACAGTCCATGGGGTCGCAAAGAGTTGGACATGACTGAGTGACTTCACCTTCACGTTCACTTTAGAATACAATGGAGTAGGTGGAAAAATGCTATAGAGGCCCCAAAGAGAGAGCCTCAAACCTTGCCTACAGAGGTCAGTATGGGAAAGACCCATTGCCAGATATTCTTCTCTCCATCTGTAGGTTAAGAAAATTGGATTCCCAACTGTAGCTTGACAATAGCTCTGTAGAGCCTGTAGTGATGTCATCTCTCCCATTCCTGTCTTGAGTTTCTGTGTCTTTCCTCTTGTCTGTTCATCTGATCTATCTAGTTAGAGGTTTGTTCATATTAAGTTTATTGATCTCTCAAAAAAATCAGTATTAGATTTTATTGATTTTTTTCTTTTATCTCAGTCTGACCTTTATAGTATAATTTAACTTTTTTCTACTTACTTTGGGTTTCATTTGCTTTTCTATTTTCCTGGTTTCTTAAAATGGAAGCTGAAGTCATCCATTTGAGAACCTTATTCTTTTCTTTCATAAAGGTTTTTAGTTCTTCTTTATTTAGTACTTCTTTATTAGCACTCCATAAGATTTAATAGGAAGTGTTTTCATTCTTCTCCACTTCAAAATATTTTTCAATTTCCTTTTTGATTTCTTTTTTGATACATGAGTTATTTTGGAGGGTATTCACTTACCAAATATTTAGGAAGTTTTCTGTTATAGATATAATTTCATCGCACTCAGAGAACATACTTGGTATGTCTTGAACTGTTTCAAATTTTTTGAAGACTTATTTAATGGCCTACAATATACCTCGAGTGTGTTCTCTGCTGCAGTTGGGAGAGGTTCTAAAAATGTAAACTGGGTGAATTTGTTAAAATCTGAGTTATTCTTACTGTGCCTCTATTCCTGATTTTCTCACTTTATGAATTTAGTTCCTCCCAGTGTTTATATTTAGAAAATATTGTCATCTGCTCTTTAAGTTATTAATACTATGTACAGATCCCTGGGTCGGGAAGATCCTCTGGAGAAGGGAATGGCTATCCGCTCCGGAATTCTGGCCTAGAGAATTCCATGGACAGAGAAGTGTGGAGGGCAACAGTCCATGGGGTTGCCAAGAGTCCAACTGGACTGAGCAAACAGCCAATGCCACAGTGACATATGGCTCCCTCTAGCGACTAAATTCAAGCTTTCATATTTTAAGAATCATTTGCTTCTGATTGTTTAGAGAAATGCATTTAGTAAAAAATAAATATTTTGGTAATTATAGATTATTTTTTATATGTGTCTCCACATGGTGAATTTAATTGAAGTGTTAAAAATAAAACTTTTTTTCATTTAAATTAAGTTTAAAAGTTACATTTATCATTATGGGGGGTTCAAAGAGCTATATTATTTTTCTAACCTTTTTTGTCAATCATACATTGTCTAGAACTTTTATGTATAAACTGAAATATGAGTCCATTTGGCACAAATACAGATTACTGTTTATTTATGAACTCTACTCTGTCCCATAGGTGACACAAATTCCTCATTCCCCTAACCAATTATTCCACTTGCAATAATTGAATATCTGTTACAAGCCATTATAGGTTGAACCACGTCCTTTTTGAAGCCATTTATTGAAGTCTTAACCCCCAGTTTTTCAGAATGTGACTTTACTTGGTGGGGAAACTATTAAGTAAAAATGAGGTAATTAGAGTGTGTTTTATCCAGTACTACCAGTTTCCTTATAAACAGGGACATTTAGAAAATAATTCATATAAGAAAAATATCTGAACATGAAGATGGCCATCCACAAGCCAAGGAGAAAGGTCTGAAACAGACCCTTCTCTCACAGCCTCAGAATGGACCAGTCTTGCTAACACTTTGATTTTGGACTTCTGGACTCCATAAATATGAGACAATACACCTCTCTTATTTAAGCCACCTAGTTAGTGGTACTTTGTTATAGTGAAAAGTGAAAGTCGTTCAATCGAGTCTGACTCTTTGCAACCCCATGGGCTATCCAGTCAACGGAATTCTCCAGGCCAGAATACTGGAGTGGGTAGCCATTCCCTTCTCCAGGGCATCTTCCTGTCTCAGGGATTGAGCCCAGGTCTCCCACATTGCAGGCGGATTCTTTACCATCTGAGCCACTAGGGAAGCTCTTGCCACAGAAAACTAAAACGTGCCAAACAGAACCTACGTTCAAAGGCAAAAAGTGCTGTCTTAGTTCCATGAAAGTCAAAGTCAACGGAGAGATGGTCTTATTAACTTTCAACCAGTATCTGTTGGTTGAAATTCATGCCACAGAGGAGAGATATACACTCCAGATCTGGTCAAAGTATGGGGCAACTTGTCTGTGAGATAGAGACATCTGAGCTAATCTTGACTCTTTGCAACCCCATGGGCTATCCAGTCAACGGAATTCTCCAGGCCAGAATACTGGAGTGGGTAGCCATTCCCTTCTCCAGGGCATCTTCCTGTCTCAGGGATTGAGCCCAGGTCTCCCACATTGCAGGCGGATTCTTTACCATCTGAGCCACTAGGGAAGCTCTTGCCACAGAAAACTAAAACGTGCCAAACAGAACCTACGTTCAAAGGCAAAAAGTGCTGTCTTAGTTCCATGAAAGTCAAAGTCAACGGAGAGATGGTCTTATTAACTTTCAACCAGTATCTGTTGGTTGAAATTCATGCCACAGAGGAGAGATATACACTCCAGATCTGGTCAAAGTATGGGGCAACTTGTCTGTGAGATAGAGACATCTGAGCTAATCTGGAAGACACAGTATGACTTAAAAAACTGAAGGACAGGAGCTGTTGGGAGGAAAAGGAATAACATCAGCAAAGACTCCAAAATAAAAGCTAACCTGCCAAATTAAAAGATGAGCCAAGAGTTGGGAAACGGTGTTTTAAAGCTCAAATTTATGTTGTTAAGGGCAATGGTAAGAGATGAGATGGAGGAGACAGAAAAAGGTATTATTGTAAAGAATACAAATAAGTCTTGCATAAGGGGCTGACAATCTAGTTACAGATGCAAAATTTAAGTATGTGAAGAACACAGAAAGGATAAACATGTAAATACAAATGAATATTAACTCCATAAAACAATAGCAATAGTGACTTGTGAGTTTAAACAAATATGGAATTAATAATGTCACCAGAAGCTGGGAAGGGTAAATAGAGTAAATATATTCTAAGCTCCTTGGTGGTAAATGGTAAAAGTATTCATTTAGAATAGATTCTAAAATGTCATAGATAGGTGATAATTTCTAGGACAACCACTGAAAGGTAACAAAAAAATGTATAACCAAAAAGTTCACCAAGCAAAATGAAATAGTAAATAAACTTGATTAATCAAAAAGAAGGAAAAAAGAAGACAAGGGAACAAAAACCAGTGGAACAAATGGAAAACAAACAGTAATATGGTAAAGTTAAATCCAAATATTCCAGTCATTAATTTATAGCAACCAATTAAATAAAAAATATAAAATTAAAACGACCAATAAATATAAAATATAAATTCAGAGAGTGAATTAAAAACAACAACAAAACAACCATTATATAATTCAAGGATATGTTGCCTGTAAGAGACACACATTAAATATAATGACACAAAGGTTAAAAGCAGCACAGGAAAAGATAAACTATGCAATTACTAACCGAGAGGCAGCTCATATAGCTCTGCTATATTATGTACTTTACAACAGGTTTTTAAGGCAAGAAGCATTACTAAAGACAGAGATACTTTGTAATAAAATGGTCAATTTCCTAAGTAGACATGCAATTTCAAATTTTTTAATAATTAATAACATAACCTTGATTTATAAAACAAATTCAGGCAGAACTAAATGAAGAAATGAATAAACCATGATCACAGTGAAAGATTAACCACTTTTCTCCCTATGGAGATGTTTATGTAATCACTGCATCAAGGTTTTGACTTTTCTGTTTTATTTGAGTAAACAAAACAGTAACTGCTTACCAAAAATGGGGAAATTTGAATGAAAAAACAGTATTTGAAAATATTTTAGGAGATATATATCTATCTATCTTTATATTCCAAATTACATTTTAAAGTAAGCAAGACTTTTTAAGAGTATTTAAAAGAAATTTCTCAAGTTGAGTTTTCTGNTCCATGGAAAATTTTTCTTCCACAAAACCAGCCCCTGATGCCAGAAAGGTTGGGGACCAGTATCAGATGTGTATAAGAGACAGTATTTTAGGAGATATATATCTATCTATCTTTATATTCCAAATTACATTTTAAAGTAAGCAAGACTTTTTAAGAGTATTTAAAAGAAATTTCTCAAGTTGAGTTTTCTGGGTGAGAGTTTGATTTCTCCTCTGAGATTTTACTGTATGTGTGATCAAAAACTTGCATTTTAAGTTTATTCTCTGTTACTTAATATATTCAGAATCACTAAATGAATTTTAATTACAAATGATGAGAAATCTAAAAATGCTTATGGTCTTTAGGGAAGCTCAGTTTCAAGAGACCCAAATATTTTATATTCTTAAATAAGTTTATGCTGTACAAGGTTTGCTTATAGAAAGAGAAACATATTGCTTCTTGAAGACCATGAGAGATTTAGGTAGAGGTAACAGGCAGGAAGAAAAGAGGATGACAGAGGATGAGATGGCTGGATGGCATCACTGACTCGAAGGACGTGTTTGAGTGAACTCCGGGAGATGGTGATGGACAGGGAGGCCTGGTGTGCTGTGATTCATGGGGTCGCAAAGAGTCGGACACGACTGAGCGACTGAACTGAACTGAACCGAACAGACTTTACTGTGAAGCTTCTTTTTATGCTTTGTATTCTGATTCACCATCAGGTACTGAAGAAGACAGTCAAAACTGGCCACATACCCCTAAATATAGAGGTTGTCATTTAGGGGAAGTGAGCCCTGTGAAAGCACATACTTCAGAGTATCACAGTTTGATTTTGCTTCTGAAGCAAATCTGGCTAGCACTTTTTATGGATTTCCTTTTCTTGCTATTCCTGCACTTCCTGTATATTTTTTTCTTAATTCTGCCTGAAGATATTTCTTTTCATAAAAAAAATTATTGGAGTATAGTTGTTTTACAATGTTGGGTTAGTTTCTGCTGTACAGATGAGCCTATTTGCAAAGTTGAAACAGAGACGCAAACATATGGATACCAAGGTGGGAAACAGGGATGGTGGGATGAATTGGGAGATTGGGATTGACACATATATATACTACTCTGTATAAAATATCTAACTAATGAGAACCTACTGTGAATATTTCTTAACTGAACACTGTTTTCAAACGTTCTGTGTTTTTAATTTTGTGTGCTACATTTTAAACAGATGCAATTTCTTCCAGTTATTTTAAGATAGAGAATAGAAGAAACCAGGGGGATTAAAATAATTTCTATATTGGATGTGTATTTCAAGTTGCTTTGATTCTCTCAGGTGTTTTAGAGAGAGTTATGCATTCTTCTTCATAGCTAGCTCTCCAGGCATCCTACTCACAGATCAATCAATGTTCATCGCTAGTTCTCTTAAGGGCCTACTCACAGATCAATAAGCAGTGCTTTCAGGCATACTAACCTCTTGGCATAATCAGCGTCTAGTTGGAATGTGCCATCTGTGCTCCACCAGGGACGTCTTTCTCTCACAAAACTGGCAATAGTGACAAAGTTCATTTGAATTCCTGGTACTCATAATCCTAAGGAGTCTGAGATTCCCTTTCTAAATATAGTCACCTCTCCTTGGAAAACTCTTACCGACCCTTTACAGTAAATCCAGGTTCACATTTATTTTCTGTGCTGCAAAAAGAATGCCTCACGGTATTCCTCTAAGATCTCTCATCATTCCATAATGTCTGCCCATGTTCCCCCAAACAGCCTCCTTCTTTGCCATCATGCCTGTTCACTTAAATTCACCAACATGGAGGCTGAAGGAAATCGGATAGAAATCTCTACAGGACCTGTCAGACCCCATTTTAATGAGACCTCCAGGTTGTTGCTCAACAACACCGTGAGACTCTACCCAAAGATTAAGCATGTTTGCTCAGAGGCAGTGTTCAGGGAAGCATCGCAGCTGCCTAAAAAAACATGCTAACTCATCAGAGGTTTATTCCTGCTTTAAAGTCTGGAAACAAGAAAACGAACGGAAAGTCCTAATACCAGGCTAGCACTCTCACTAGGCCTGAGCACATTTCAGGATATCAAGTTGATGCCCATTAAAAAAAAAATGACTCGGCCTGTCTTGAGGATACACAGGATAGATGTCAATGGATTTACTCTTTGCATGTTGTTTTCTGTATCTAACTAGGAATAAACTACTGGAATGCTACAGGGAAACTGTTTTTATCCTGGCTACTTTCAACTCTTCCAGTATTTCAAGAGCAAATTTGAAAAACTGATTCCAGTGGAAAGAATCAGTGAGAGGAGCCTCCTTGGATAGCCTCAGAGAAGTAGAATGATTAGTCAGTTAGGAAATAAGATTTGGGATGGAGGGAGCTTTAGCAGTGACATAAGAATAGTCTTTCAGTTTTATAAATTTTGCACCATTTGTAAAGCAATGACACCCTCACATCTCCACTACAGACAAGCTAACATTTCCCTTGGTGATGAAGTATTTGCCAACATTATGATGTCAGGGTGATGCTCAGTTTCAAAAATTGCTTATTAAGAGTCTATGAAAATATTCATCTGGATTTTGCTCTAAATGTTTTCAACTTCCAATAACATGAAAAGAAATGGAAACCATGGCTTAGTTTGTTGCTGTCACTTTTAGCTGATATTTGGTGAGAAAATTATTCATTAATTCATCCTAAAATATTGAATAAATGGCTATTAAACACGGAGCTGCATTAGGTATTGATTTTAAGAGGAAAGGTATGTACAGAAATATACAGAATTATTCTTAGTATATGTTTACTGTTTTATAGATAAGATTATATTTCTAAAAAATGCATTTAAATAAAAGTTTATAGATTTAAAATGTTAAAATAGATCTATCTCTTTTTATATAGATTACATACACACACATATATATATGTGCACACTGACAAGCACATACAGTTTCAGAGGATGGATAACCTGGACCTTCATATCTAACTCTAAACATATACACATATAAATTACATATTTATAGCCTCCCAAGTTAGATTGCAATCTGGAATTTGATTTTTTCTCAGAATACTTAGAAGAATATGGTAAGCATTCTAGGTGTTCACAAAATTATTAATTGGTTAATGTTAACACACTGATTCAATAGGAATGGTTCAATATAGAGATGCCAAGGTTGTTATTTCAGTCAGAAAGTCCTCTACTTGGTTATTTTGAATATATTTTGAATTTGAATATAAAAACATTATGGTACTTCACTGAGATCCGAGCTATACTCACATTCTAAATCCAAAATGATTGCTGCCATTAGAATCACAGTGTGTAGATGTTAGTTGCCATTCCCAGAGTATTATATTCTGGGTCTTTGTTTCCCTATCTTACAGCTACAGGGCTGTGTTCAAGTTAGTGAAAGATGTACTTTCCTGTCTTAAAAAAATAACGATGTTCTCTTTATTTTCATGAAGAACTGCTATTTGGCAAAAGAGAAATTTCTTGCAAGTGAATTATTCAACAAAAAGGAAAGTAGCATCGCAGAGGCCTGAGATACACCTTTATTCACCGCTTTACAAAGCACAGACTCGATACACGTTTGCCTTCCCCACAAGAATATGTGCCGCTCGGCAGTGGGTGTCTATGCCGTGTTAGCTTTGTGTTCCCGTATCATAACACATTGCTAAAGGTCCGAGGATAAACCAGGGAGTCTCTGATACACCTCAGAGACTTTCTCTCCATGTGTGATTCTGCCTTAAGCCCTGAAAGAGCGCCAAGGCTGTAACCAGGGCTGGACTCAGTTTCTTTCCTCAATGCCTCCGTAACAACACAACCTCATCGAATGTCTTAAATCGTAGGTTTATTTCTGTATTATCAGAACTAAGGCTATTTAACCATTGTTTCCTTCAAAAGCTCATTTTAGTTGCTTGCATTAGTGAGCATTTAGTATATGCATACATGCTCAGTCCCTTTAGTCATGATTGACTCTCAGCAATACTATGGACTGTAGCCTACTAGGCTTCTCTGTCCGTGGGATTCTCCAAGCAATGAGACTGGAGTGGGCTGCCATGCCTTCCTCCCCACGGGATCTTCCCAACCCAGGAATCACACCCGTGTCTCTCTTGTCTCCTGCATTGGAAGGCAGATTCTTTACCACTAGCGCTACCTGGGAAGTTCACTTAGTACATGCTCGTGAATAAATGAATCAGCGATAAATGAAGGAAGAATAAATGAAGGAAGAAAATGATTTTTGATCAGCCTTAAGGTCTTGCAAGGTTCTAATTTCAAGTGTTCCTACACACAAGATATGTTTATTTCCAGAATCTTGATGTTTATCTAGGCGAAGTAACCAGTAATTCCTAGGGATTAATTTGTCTAGAGCAATAGCCATGGACACTATACCAAATCCATGATGAAGCTCTGAAAGAAATAAAATTTCAAAACTTTACAAAGCTGGCAAACTTTTGAAGGCACACAGAGGAGAAATGGAAATTTACTTTTAGTTCTCTCATCCAATATAAATAAAAAACAAAATTCCAAGGAAGGAATTGTTTTTTTTCTACAGGGTGAAAAATAAATATGTTTCCAATTTGTCTATAAATACCCTTGTGTGTGTGTGTGTGTGTGTGTGTGTGTGTTTGCGCTCAGTCATGTCTAACTTTTTGCAATCCCATGGATCGTAGCCTGCCAGGTTCTTCTGTCCATGGGATTTTCCAGGCAAGAATACTGGAGTGAGTTGCCATTTCCTACTCTAGTAGATCCTCCTGACCCAGCGATCAAACTCTTGTGTCTTGTATCTCCTGCATTAGCAGGCAGATTCCTTACCACTAGTACCATCTGGGAAGCCCATAAAAAAGAAAAAATGGACTACAGTCTACCACAGTAGCAAGATAGTTTTTCACACTATTTTAAAAATTATTTTGTGTGAAATGAACATTTGGAGATTATCTTAAAAAATGGCAGTTCCTCCTGCAGAATTAATAATTCTATCCTCATCTGCTATTCATTCAGTGTTGGACAAGCTACTAACTCTCTCAGATTCTCAACTGTCTCATCTACAAACTAGTTTGTGAAGAATTTATGAAGATTAGGGATAATGAATGACAAATGTCTGGTACATATTTGATGCTCCATAATTAATAGGTGTTTCATCATCATCAGGCTTCCTTCATAGCTCAGTTGGTAAAGAACCCACCTGCAATGCAGGAGACCCTGGTTTGATTCCTGGGTTAGGAAGATCCACTGGAGAAGGGATCGGCTACCCACTCCAGTATTCTTGGGCTTCCCTTGTGTCTCAGCTGGTGAATAATCTGCCTGCAATGCAGGAGACCTGGGTTTGATCCCTGGATTGGAAAGATCCCCTGGAGAAGAGAAAGGCTACCCACTCCAGTATTCTGGCCTGGAGAGTTCCTGTATAGCCCATGGGGTCACAAAGAGTCGGACACGACTGAGCGACTTTCACTTTCATCATTATCACAATCAAAATGATCCTCATGAGTCATTATTATGAAAATTAACTTGAAGTTTTAAACAGATTTTAGAATCAGGGCATAAAATGTTACAAATAATTCATATGTTAATAATAAATGGAACATAACATTCTTTCCAAATCATCCTGTTCTTTTTAGTAGAGGCAACTAACTGATCTATCAAGTGACTGGCTTAAGTTTAACTGAGTCAAAGGAAAGCATAGAGTTATTATATATATGCTAACTCACAATGAGCTTCTTAAAATTTGTATCCTATAATTCTACCCTAGAGACCTAGAAAAATCTACTGTTTTTAATGAGTTTTCCAATCTCATCATGTTTCCTAAATTGTAAATTTACTTCCATCTTATCAAATGTGGGATGCATTGATTATGCAATTGTTCAGAATACTACAGAAGAATTTACATGGGATTAAGTAGAGAAAAACATGGTTAATCATGTAGCAAACATGTTGAGATTAATCATGTAATGAACATGTTAGATTTCTTGCTAATCATCAAAGAAATAAAACTTAATTTTATTTTTAATGAATCAGTAACATAGCAAAAATAGTTACAGAAAAATCTACCATATATTTTAAACTAGTATGTTAATATATTTTTATGACATTGGAAATTAGAACAGCTTTTTTGGGAAGCAACAAAAGTCACAAAATTTGTCTTACTTTGATTGAGCAAATGAAATTTGCAGTATGTATTCTTATATAAATAAAGAGCAAAACATTTATAGAAATGGTCATTAAATATTTTCTGTGTAATGAAAGCTAAATAATACTCATAACACCCAGCACTTATGCTGTGCTTATGCTGTGCAGACACGTTTTAGATCCTTCACAAGCTTGTTTAATCCTTACATGCTCTCTTTTTATCTCCCAGATAAGGAAACTGAGGTGCAAAATGCTTAAGAAATCTGTTACAGTGCAGAAGATATCAGACTGTGGATTTTATTCTCTAAACCATTACATTTTTAGCCTCACAAAAAGATGGGACAGCTTATGACTTCGCAATAGGGAAATTGCCATGTAAATTATTATTTTCATTGGACAGAATATTATGCAACCACCAAAGTGAACCATTATGAAGAATATGAGCAATGCAGACTTCTAGAAATTATGCTAAATCATAAAATGATATAGTATGATTAACCCATTATGGTTGTAATTGTAAAATATGACTCCCATATGAGAGACAATGTAAATGAGTACACAGAGCCAGTTACATGCACACAGAGATTGCAAGAGGATTGAGATGAAAAAAAAAAAAAAAAGAAGGCATAAAAAGATCTACTGCTAAGTCACCTCAGTCGTGTCCAACTCTGTGCGACCCCACAGACGGCAGCCCACCAGGCTCCGCCGTCCCTGGGATTCTCCAGGCAAGAACACTGGAGTGGGTTGCCATTTCCTTCTCCAATGCATGAAAGTGAAAAGCGAAAGTGAAGTCGTTCATCATGTCCGACTCTTAGCAACCCCATGGACTGCAGCCAACCAGGCTCCTCTGTCCGTGGGATTTCCCAGGCAAGAGTGCTGGATTAACCACCTACAAATCCTCTGCAAGAGAACAGCTGTTCACAAGATCAGACCCAGGGGCTATAGCAGTATGCCCATCTGACGCTGCCCAGGCTTCCCAACAGAAGGACATGTTAACAGCATGATGGAGAGGAGCACTTGGCTCTTAAAAAATCCAAGTAAATAATGAGGTTGACGAACCTAGATGCTCCAATACAGAGTGACGTGAGTCAGAAAGAGACAAATAAGTACTGTATATTAAGGCATATATATGGACTCTAGAAACGTGGTATTGATGAGCTTATTTGCAGGGAAGGAATGGAAATGCTGATACAGAGAATGGACTTGGGAACACGGTAGGGGAAGGAGAGAGTGGGACGAATGGAGAAGGCGATACAGACGTATATACACCATCATGCCCTTGGGGACATGGGACTCCACTATATAGTCCATGGGGTTGCAAAGAGTCAGACATCCTGAGCGACTTCCAGTTCACTTCACTTCATGTGTAAAATAGACAGCTGGTGAGAAGTTGCTGTGTAACATGGGGAGCTCAGCCTAGCACTTCTTGATGACTTAGGGGGTAGGGTTCAGGGAGGAGAGGTAGGCTCAAGAGGGAAGTGGTACATATATAATTATGGTTGATTTGTGTTGTATGGCAGAAACCATTACAACACTGTAAAGCAATTCTCCTCCAATTAAAAAACAATTTGAAAAGTGTGAAGTAAAGATGGAGAGTCAGAGACAGAAGGAAAAATGTTCCTATTTTATTAACCAGAGAAAAGTCAAAGGAGTTTGGAACTTGAGCCTGGCCCTTAGTTGGATGGAGTTTAGAAGAACAAACTCTAGCCTGCTGGCTCAGATGGTGAACAGAGCTCCTTCTGGGACCAATGCCTGGCAAGTGTTGTGAAATCGTAGATATCCAAAAGACTACAGCAGAGGTAGATAGTTGTGGATGGGAGTAGGGGTCAGACCAGAAGGAAATCTGGGTCTCTTTTTGAATGGAGTTAATTCCTAGAAATTGTGGGCTACTGGAATTGTCGAACACAAAGAGCTACAGAATGCTCGAGTACAGAGCAGCAGCAGATCCTCTAAATCCTTCTGTCTAGGACTTTGAAAACCCTTGATAGCTTTTCAGTCTTCATGACTGTGGAATTCAAGAAATTGCCAACTGGAAGGCAGGAGTCAAGGCCACTGAATAGCTGGGATGGTGCAAGGCCTGCACAGGTCTTGACAACAATTAAGTAAAATATGGAAAGTAAAGAGTGATAAATATGATTATTTTAGAAACCTTAATGTTAAAATATTTGTTTGGCAATTTTAAAAAATTGGCAACTTGTGGAAGTTGTACTTTAGCAAGTCTCCTCTTTCAGCTGTGTTTTTTAGCTATCCAAGTTCCTAAAGTGGATGTTTTTATTTTTTTATTTTTTTTTAATTTTTATTTTTACTTTATTTTACTTTACAGTACTGTATTGGTTTTGGCATACATTAACATGAATCCATCATGGGTGTACATGAACTCCCAAACATGAACCCCCTCCTCCCACCTCCCACCCCACATCATCCCTCCGGATCATCCCCATACACCAGCCCCAAGCATCCTGCATCCTGCATCGAACATAGACTGGCGATTCGTTTCTCATATAATAGTATACATATTTCAATGCTATTCTCCCAAATCATCCCACCCTCTTTTCACTCACATCAACAAAATAAAATGATGTGGTTCAATTTGTTTATTTTTGGCTTTGTTTTCTTTGCCTGAGTATAAAGATCCAGATAAATATTCCTAATACCTATGTCAAAGAGTGTACGGCCTATGTTTTCTTCTGGGATTTTTATAGTTTCAGGTCTGACATTTAGGCCCTTCATCTATTTTGAGTTTATTTTTGTATATGGTGTGAGACATGGTCTAGTTTCATTTTTTTTCCAGTATCATTGATTAAAAAAACTCTTTTCTTCACCAAATATTATTGTCTCCACTGTCACAGATTAATTGGCCATATGTATGTGAGTTTTTTCTGGGTTCTCTACTCTGATCTGTGTGTCTGCTTTTGTGCCAGTACCATACTGTTTTGATTACTAGAGCTTTGGGGTATAATTTGAAGTCAGGTAGCATGATACTTCCCACTTCACTCCTCTTTCTCAAGATTGCTTTGGACATTTTGGATCTTTTGTAATCCCATACAAATTTTAGGATTATATTTCTTCTTCTGTAAAAAATGCACTTCCTATTTTGATAGAGATTGCACTAGGTAGTATGAACATTTTAACAATGTTAATTCTTCTAATCCATGAAGAAGAAATATCTCTCTACTTATGTGTATTATCTTTTATTTCTTTCATCAGTATCTTAGAGCAGGGGTCCCCAACCTCTGGAATCTAATGTCTGATGATCTGAGGTGAAACTGATGTAATAATAATAAAGTACGCAATAAATGCAACAACTTGAATCATCCTGAAACCTTCCTACCCCATCCCTGGTCCATGGAAAATTTTTCTTCCACAAAACCAGCCCCTGATGCCAGAAAGGTTGGGGACCAGTATCTTAGAATTTTCAGAGTACAGATCTTTCACTTGCTTAGTTAAATTTCTTCTTAGGTATTTTCTTATTTTCGAGCAATTGGAAATGAGATTGTTCTGTTCACTTCTCTTTCTGGAAGATCATTATTAGTTTATGTCAATGCAAGATTTTTTGTGTATTAATCTCATATCTTATTTCATTTATTAGTTCTAGTAAGTTTTAGTGGAGTCTTTAGGATTTTCTCTATATAGTATCATGCCTTGTGCAAATAGTGACAGGTTTATGTCTCCCCTTCCAATTTGAATGCCTTTTATCTTTTCCAAACACAACAGTATTGAATTAGAAATCAATTGTAGGAAGAAAATAGGGGGAAAAAGACAAACACATGGTAACAATGGGCAAGCTTGACTTGGTGTTAATCTTTAGCCTTTCAACATTAATTATTTTATTTCTTTTTTTCCTGTCTGAATGATGAGGCTAAGACTTCCGATACTGTGATTAAAAGTGGTGGCAGCTGACCACCTTCACTTGGTTTTCGTCTTAAAGGAAATGCTTTCAGTCTTTCAGCATTGATTATGATGCTAGCTGGTTTTTCATAAATGGCCTTTATTATATTGAATTATATTCCCTCTATCCCAACTTTGTTGAGAGCTTTTATCATGAAAGGATGCTGAATTTTATCAATTTTTTTGCACCTATTGGAGATATCATGTAATTTTTATCTTCTGTTTTGTTAACATAGTTTATCACATTGATTGACTTGTGGCTATCGAATCACAATTGCATATCTGGGATAAATCCACTTGATCATGATGAACAATCCTTTTAACCTGTTACTCAGTTTGGTTTGCTACTGTTTTGCTGAGGATTTTCATATCTATGTTCATCAGTGATATTTGGCCTCTTGTTCTTTTGCTGTGGTTTCAATGTATGGATTTACTGTCCAGGTGATGCTTGCCTTGTAGAGTGAGTACAGATACAGAACTCTTCCTTCCTCAGCAATTTTTGGGACTAGTTTGAGAATGTTAGGTACATGATATGGTCCCAGAGGTCCCTTAAACTATATTAATTTTGTAAAAATTCTTTTTTTTCTCTTTGCTATTCTAGTCCTGTTCTGTCTTCTAAGTTGCTTATGCATTGTTCCATATCACTTAATTTTTTGTTCCCTCTAGGAGAAGGCGATGGCACCCCACTCCAGTCCTCTTGCCTGGAAAATCCCATGGATGGAGGAGCCTGGTAGGCTGCAGTCCATGGGGTCACTAAGAGTCAGACACGACTGAGCGACTTCACTTTCCCTTTTCACTTTCATGCATTGGAGAAGGAAATGGCAACCCACTCCAGTGTTCTTGCCTGGAGAATCCCAGGGATGGGGAGCCTGGTGGGCTGCCGTCTATGGGGTCGCACAGAGTCGGACACGACTGAAGTGACTTAGCAGCAGCAGCAGCAGAGTTTTTCATTTCAGTTATTCTTTCAGCTGTAATTGGTTCTTTTTTATATTTTCTAATTTATTGTTGACATCTTCACTGTGTTCCTCTATTCTTCTACCATGGTTGGTGAGTATTTTTATGACTTTTCCTTTGAACTCTTTATCATTATCTACCTCTATTTCATTAGGGCTTTTTTTTTTTTTTTTCAGTTTTTATCTTGTTCTTTCCTTTGTATGTTCATATTGCTTTGTATTTTCATTTTGTTTCACTTCCTGTGTGAAAGTGAAACACGGGCAGGTGAAACCGTTTCCTCTTCCACTCTTGAAGTCATGTACTTCTGGAGAGCATTTCTCTGCAGACTGCTTGTGCCTGATGGTTCTAGGAGCAGGGCTGGAGCTGAAGTAAGCATGGCCCAGAGCTTTTTCAGTGGGGTGGGGTGTTCTGAAGCTTCTCCCGGTGCACACTGGGGCTTCTATCTCAGGGTGGAGGTGGGGTGCTGGAGTTGAAGCCTGGTATGGGCCGGGGGTTCTCCTGGGATGTGTAACCACTGCCTAAGTGGGGTGCTGGAGCCAGACCTCTGGGGCAGCTGAGGCTTCTCCAAGGGTACACTGGGAGCTGTGGTCTTGGCAGGAGGGCTAGGGCTGGAGTCATTTGAGGCTGAGGTCTGTCCTGCGGCACGTTGAAAGCCGCTGCCTTGATGGGGTAGCAGGGACTGGAGCTGAAGCCTGATGTATGCTGGGGCTTCTTCTGGATGCACTGAGAGCCACCGCTTCGGTGGTTGGTCGATTGAGAGTATCTAGAGTGTGAACCGGGTCTTTTCCTGAGGCTCATCAGAATCCACAGCCTTGGAGGAGATCACAGGGGTCTGGAGCCAGGTGTGGCCTGGATGTCATGCTTGGGTGACCTCAACAGAACAGGTAGAGAACCAATCACTTTTTAGTCTGTTGTCTCTGTGCTGGGACTCAGAGCAAATTAGTTGGCACACATGCCCATTGTTTCCTCACACCCTCCTGCTCTTCTGATAGTAAGCTCCCTTGGTTTTCAAGACTAAATAAGGGGGTCACCTTCCCATTGCCCATCCCTAGGGGTGAGATGCCCAATGTGGGGCTCAAATGCATGCTCTTTATGGAGGACCTCTGAGTTTGTAATATCGCCCTCCTCTTTGGAATCACTTCTTGAGGAGATTGAGTCCAGACTAGAGCACTGCTCTTCCCCTTCCACCTGGCTTAGTGTGTGTGTGTTTTCTTTGTATTCTTAATTATAGAAGAGCTCTTCTGTTAGTTTTCAGATCATTCTCAGAGTTATTCTACAGGTAGTTGCAGTTTTGGTGTGTCAGTGGGAGGAGGCAAGCTCACGATCTTGCATCTTGATCCTACCTCCCCCTACTACCTTATACATTCATTTCCCAAAAAGCCCTGACTACCATTCACAGATTCAAGTTCTAACACTAAGAACATTTTAGTATGAAATTCTTGCCAGTGGCTTATTTTGGGGTTTAAAAGAGTCAAGTGCTACTGAGAAAAGTGCACTTATCTACCTTTCTAGACTAATATTCATCAGTCTGTACCAACTAGCCAAATTTCATTCCTATTAAACCACCAATGCTGTCTAAAAACTTTAAATTTATCTTCTAAGCAGAAAAATGTATGTATTGATTGGATTGTAACCTAAACAGACATTGTTTTGGGGGATCTGCATTCGAAAATGAAGAAGTCTTACTGCTGAGCTATGCAAACAGTGTCATACTATGGCATGAAGCATAAAGGATAAATAAGCCGGCCTGTACTGAGGCTAGGCCAGCTGGTTGCTAATGAACTTCTTTTCTAGGGCCTTCATCTGCTGTATTTCCTGTGACTCAGCAGAGCCTCCCACCCTCTGTTCAAAAGAGTCATGGATCATTTTGGAATAGTTTGCAGTACACACCCTTTATACTTTGATGACATCAAAGGTAGTTAAATTTAGTCACTAAAGTGCAAACACTTGCTCATGGAACCAGCCATAGGACTCCTTTTAAAGACAGTACATCACCGCTTTTCACCAATAATACCAGCGTCCTTTTACTGAACATTCCCTGTAATCAGGCACTTTTCTGAGCATATTCCACCCATTAATCCTCTTAATAACTTTAGTGAGAAGGTCTCAGTGAGAGAAGGTCTTAGTGAGATGATACTACTCCCATTTTTCAGATGAGTAAACTAAGGCATAGAAGGTTGAATAACGTGCTCAAGCTCACACAGAGAAGTTGGGGTTGTAAAGCAAGGAAAATGGCCCCAGATTCCCTATGCAACAGTCTCAATTCTTTGCCGCTCTAGCCATCACCTTCTGGGGCCTTACATATAATCTACGGTCCAAACACATTCTTATTCTTTCAGTTTTAGGTAGATCCCCTGCTTATGCACTGCTATTGCCCTTGAGCTTGCAGTACGGGGGATATATGCCTCTCTGCCTTTAAACCAACATATTCAGGAGACCCTTGCAGAAATATTACAGTTAAGTTGGGGGAGAGTTAAAGGACATTCACGGGGAAAGGTAATTTGTTTTGCTTTAGTGGTAGTCGGCTTAATCACAGGGCTTCCCCAGTGGCTCTGAATCCACCTGCCAATGCAGGAGATGCAAGAGGCATGGGTTCAATCCCAGGGTCAGGAAGATTCTCTGGAGAAGGAAATGGCAATCTGCTCCAGTATTTCTTGCCTGGAAAATTCCATGGCCAGAGCAGCCTGGAAGGCTATAGACCATGGGGTCCGCAGAGTTGGCTATGGCGGAGCACACACACACACAGGATGGGAGGATGGGTAGTAAAGAAGAAAATTACAGTAATGACAATCAGGGTTGGAGGTCCCCTGCATTAACCCCTTATTTGCTGGATAAAGGGGAGGGTAATGAACCAAACATGGAACAATGGACTGGTTCAAAATTGATAAAGGAGTATGTATAAAGCTGTATATTGTCACCCAGCTTATTTAACTTATATGCAGAGTACATCATGAGAAACACTGGGCTGGAAGAAACACAAACTGAATAAAGATTGCTGGGAGAAATATCACTAACCTCAGATATGCAGATGACACCACTCTTACTGCAGAAGGTGAAGAGGAACTAAAGAGCCTCTGAATGAAGGTGAAAAAGGAGAGTGAAAAAGCTGGCTTAAAACTCAGCATTCAAAAAATGAAGATTGTGACATTCGGTCCTGTCACTTCATGACAAATAGATGGAGAAAAAGTGGAAACAGTGACAGATTTATTTTCTTGGGCTTCAAAATCACTTCGAATGGTGACTGCAACCATGAAATTAAGACGCTTGCTCTGTGGAAGAAAAGCTACAACCAACCTAGACATCTTTTTAGAAAGCAGAGACATCACTTCTCCAGCAAAGGTCCATTTAGTCAAATCAGTGGAGGTGATGGAATTCCAGTTGAACTATTTCAAATACTGAAAGATGATGCTGTGAAAGTGCTGCACTCAATATGCCAGCAAATTTGGAAAACTCAGCAGTGGCCACAGGACTGGAAAAGGTCAGTTTTCATTCCAATCCCAAAGAAAGGCAATGCCAAAGAATGCTCAAACTACCACACAGTTGCACTCATCTCACACACTAGTAAAGTAATGCTCAAAATTCTCCAAGCCAGGCTTCAGCAATATGTGAACCGTGAACTTCCAGATGTTCAAGCTGGTTTTAGAACAGGCAGAGGAACCAGAGATCAAATTGCCAACATCTGCTGGATCATGGAAAAAGCAAGAGAGTTCCAGAAAAACATCTATTTCTGCTTTATTGACTATGCCAAAGCCTTTGACTGTGTGGATCACAATAAACTGTGGAAAATTCTGAAAGAGATGGGAATACCAGACCACCTAACCTGCCTCTTGAGAAATCTGTATGCAGGTCAGGAAGCAACAGTTAGAACTGGACATGGAACAACAGACTGGTTCCAAATAGGAAAAGGAGTACGTCAAGGCTGTATATTGTCTCCCTGCTTATTTAACTTATATGCAGAGTACATCATGAGAAACGCTGGACTGGAAGAAACACAAGCTGGAATCAAGATTGCCGGGAGAAATATCAATAACCTCAGATATGCTGATGACACCACCCTTATGGCAGAAAGTGAGGAGGAGCTAAAAAGCCTCTTGATGAAAGTGAAGGAGGAGAGCGAAAAAGTTGGCTTAAAGCTCAACATTCAGAAAACGAAGATCATGGCATCCGGTCCCATCACTTCATGGGAAATAGATGGGGAAACAGTGGAAACAGTGTCAGACTTTATTTTTTTGGGCTCCAAAATCACTGCAGATGGTGACTGCAGCCATGAAATTAAAAGACGCTTACTCCTTGGAAGAAAAGTTATGACCAACCTGGATAGTATATTCAAAAGCAGAGACATTACTTTGCCGACTAAGGTCCGCCTAGTCAAGGCTATGGTTTTTCCTGTGGTCATGTATGGATGTGAAAGTTGGACTGTGAAGAAAGCTGAGCGCCGAAGAATCGATGCTTTTGAACTGTGGTGTTGGAGAAGACTCTTGAGAGTCCCTTGGACTGCAAGGAGATCCAACCAGTCCATTCTGAAGGAGATCAACCCTGGGATTTCTTTGGAAGGAATGATGCTAAAGCTGAAACTCCAGTGTTTTGGCCATCTTATGCAAAGAGTTGACTCATTGGAAAAAACTCTGATGCTGGGAGGGATTGAGGGCAGGAGGAGAAGGGGATGACAGAGGATGAGATGGCTGGATGGCATCACCGACTCGATGGACATGAGTCTGAGTGAACTCTGGGAGATGGTGATGGACAGGGAGGCCTGGTGTGCTGCGATCATGGGGTTGCAAAGAGTTGGACATGAATGAGTGACTGAGGTGAACTGAACTGATGGTTTTTCCAGTAGTCACATACAGATGTGGGAGCTGGACATAAAGAAGGCTGAGCACCAAAGAACTGATGCTTTCTAACTGTGGTGCTGTAGAAAACTCCTGAGAGACCTTGGGACTTTACCTGTCAATATTAAGGAAAATCAACCCTGAATACTCATTGGAAGGACCGATGCTGACTCAAGCTCCAGTATTGTGGTCACCTGTTGTGAACAGCCAACTCACTGGAAAAGTCCCTGATGCTGGGAAAGATTGAGGGCAGAAGGAGAAGAGGGTGTCAGAAGATGAAATGGCTGGATGGTATCGTCGATCCAATGGACATGAACTTGGGAAAACGGTAGGAGATGGTGAGGGACAGGGAGGCCTGGAGTGCAGCAGTCCATGGGGTGGCAAAGAGTTGGACATGAGTTAGTGACTGAGCAGCAACAACAGCGTGTCTTGGCTAGAGATTCTTACTTTTGTAGCATCTTGAGTTACTGGTCTAAATGGGATTCTAAAGTGCCCCCCCCCATCCTCCTCTTATTCTGTCCTTCTCTTGTATCACAACTGAAATATGATTTTGTTTAGTAATAACCCATTCATATTCTCATCTCAAAGTAGCAAAGCAATTCTCTGTCGAACTCCACTAAGAATATATTGAACTCTCTGTTTCATCTCGGAACCAATATTTACAGGAACTGAGTTCAAAACAGATTTCATATTCTGTGTTCCCTGGTCTTATTTTAATCTCTTACAGAATTAAAATTTTCTTTTACTTTATTAGAAACATACTGCTTTATCCTTCTGTTGCTAGATGAAATATCTAATGTGATCTGTCAGACCTAGAAGGTTGAGAACTGAAATCCAGATTTTAGAGAATGAATAACTCAGGTGTCTCAGTTCCTGCTCTGTTTGCCTTACATTTCTTTTTCAGGTATGTGCTAGCCTGCCCAGCATTCTTCTTCAGCACCAAATAGCTATCACTATTAAAAGAGACAGTCTATATTCATCTCTTTACTTAATAGTCTTTCTTTCCTTCAAATTGAAGGAAAATATTACTAGGCCTATGTACAAGTAAATAATTTGAGACTTAGAGAGTTGAACAATTTGTGATAGGTCATGCAGAGAGTAATCAGGCCATGTGGCTAAAACACTCCAACTTTTGTCTTTCTGACCTGCATCTTTTTTTTTTTTTGAAAAAGAATTCAGTTTTATTACTGAATGGGCATTAAACTGGAATGTGATACATCTTACAGGCAATCTACTAAGAGGTTTCAAGGACAGAAAGAACTCTCCCCCTTCTATAAAGCCAAGCAGATACAAATTATTACATAAATGTTTTCAAGATAAACAATAATTATTCCTCAGGTATGACCTGTATCTTTTTGCCTAGATTATGCTATCTCCCTGATAAGTGAGTCAGCAATTTATTCCTTCTTTTTCCTATAATTGTTATAAGTCATTTTCTTCTTCATATTATACTCAGATTGTCAGAGGTTAACGTCACTATTAAAAACCTAAAGGATGCTGGGGTGGTCCCTCTCCCATCTGTGCCTAATTTGCCAACCTAGCTCTTGCAGAAATGCATTGATCCAATCAGTCAATCCTAAAGGAAATCACTCCTGGATATTCACTGGGAGGACTGATGCTGAAGCATCAGTATTGGAATACTTTGGCCACCTGATGCAAAGGACTGACTCATTGGAAAAGACCCTGATGTTGAGGAAGATTGAATGCAAGAGAAGGGGGCGACAGAGGATGAGATGGTTGGATGGCAGAATGAACTCACTGAGTTCAACTCCAGGAGATGGTGAAAGACACGGAAGCCTGGCGTGCTATAGTCCATGGTGTCACAAAGATTTGGACGACTTAGTGACTGAACATCAACAATGGGTCCTGGAGAATGACTGGAGTATAGACCTCTGCAAGCCCCAACAGGTAACAGCCCTGTTCACAGCTGCTGTGCTCGACGGAGTGTCATTGCTACAGCAGATTTATAAAGCGTCGTGTTCCCATGGTATGCAGTTGTTGATTTAGTGAGTGTACTCTTTTCTATTCTGGCCAGATAAGGGAAGGAGAAACAGGCTGCATTTACATGACTGGCACAAAGGCATTCATCTATGTTTTTACTTCAGGGTTGTGTTAATTCTCCTGCCCTCTGTCATCATATAATTTGGAGAGATTCAGACAGAACTCCTCAGAACATTGCATCAGTCCACTATAGCAGTGCCATCACACAGGTTAGATATGAGGAACGAGAGGTGGCTAGCATGTGGAAGGCTTGGGAAGTGACATGCTCTTCCTGTGGTGGAAGATAAACTATATGAAACATTTACTTTAGAAAACTTGTAAATTCCTTCTTTGTCCCTTTGAAATGTGAATCTTTGGAACTTCTCTAGTAGTCCAGTGATTAAGTATCCACCTGACAATGTGGGGACACAGGTTCGATCCCTTGTCCAGGAAGATCCCACATGCCATGGAGCACCTAAGTGCCTGTGCCACAAGTATTGAAGCTCACATGTTCTGGAGCTCATGCTCTGCAACAAGAGAAGCCTCCACAATGAGAAGCCTGTACACCCCCTTTCTGCAGCTAGAGAAAACCTCCTCGCAGCAACGAAGATCCAGCACAACCAAACAGAAACAAAGGAAGGAAGGAAGGAAGCTATTGAAGTCTTCTAGTCTCTTGGCAATTTCAAAGCCCAAGAAATGTCCCGAGAACCATCCCTTAGAAATGTAACCTTGAAGAAAGACTGTGTCCCTCTCTCCCAGCCTCTGTGGAAGGGCAGGAGCCTAACTCCATGAAGCATCAATTCACAAATACAGATGATCTGTTCACATTGATTAACCTTCCCACTTCACCAAGCCCTCCAGTACTATTCCACTAACTCACCCCAGTGTTTCTCATCTCCAGTCTCTCTCCCCTATTGCCAGTCTCCCCCTCCCCCCATTCTATTGTGATATAATTTATATTTCACATTGAATAAGTTTAAGGTACACAACAAATGATTGGATTTATGTTTATATTGGAAAATGGCTGTCACAATTAGTTAATATCTATTGCTACACACTTATAAATTTGTTTTATCTGTGTTGAGAACTTTCCAGATATACTCTCAGCAACTTTTAGATATATAATATACTATTGTTCACTTGGTTCCTTGCCTGTTTAACTCAGTCTGGAACAATCTATCTTTGATGCAGGCTTCATGATGAAAAGAGCTGGAGAAGTTGCTTTGGCTGTGTTGGGAATTTCAGAACTTTCTTTTCAAGCCTGAACCCCCTACTTCTGGACCATGACATAAAAGAAGAACAAAAATCTATCTTATTTGAGCAGCTAGATTTGGATGTCTCTCTGTGTCTCAGCTTGGCATGTGTCATAAGTAATATAAGGCCTATTTGACTGAGTTCCTTTAAAAAGGAGACAAGTTTGGGGGAAAAAAAAACAAAACTGAAACATTATTTTGTTTTGTTTTCTTCCTCTAAACATGAATTATGGCACTGAACTTTGTTAAAAGTCAAAACTAAGGAAAATACAACAGTGCATGCAGCATCCCATCACACACAATTGAAATAAATGAATGTGGTATTTAAGTCTTGGATCAAAATTGTATTGTTCAGAAACAGGAAAGGACAAAGAGATGAATATATTAATAACATTTTAAGATTCAAATTGGCCAAGTTATACAATCATATATTTATTAGAAAAACATTGCAGAGAACCTATCCTCAAGTCCACTTTATTTTCTCAAATACTTAGATCGCTCATAAAAAATGAATATAATGACATGATAAACATAAAAAAGGAATACTTCTGTTATTATGGTATTTTTTTAAAAAGGAACAAAATAGGCAGAGCATCATCCTGTTATACAAAGGGTTAAATCCCAACCCACTTCAGTTACCCATAGACAGGGTGCCCTGAGGGGGATTCAGGATGGGAAAATAAAAGGATAATGTGTTCTATGTTTTGGATGATCAGGCCCCTATTAGTTAAGATGCATTCATTTCTCAAGAAGAATCTCAATGACTCCAGATTCTTGCATTTTCTCATATTAGAAAAGCACTAAAAACTTTGTCAACAAAGGTCTTTCTAGTCAAGGCTATGGTTTTTCCTGTGGTCATGTATAGATGTGAGAGTTGGACTGTGAAGAAAGCTGAGCGCTGAAGAATTGATGCTTCTGAACTGTGGTGTTGGAGAAGACTCTTGAGAGTCCCTTGGACTGCAAGGAGATCCAACCAGTTCATTCTGAAGGAGATCAGTCCTGGGTGTTCTTTGGAAGAAATGATGCTAAAGCTGAAACTCCAGTACTTTGGCCACCTCATGCGAAGAGTTGACTCATTGGAAAAGACTCTGATGCTGGGAGGGATTGGGGGCAGGAGGAGAAGGGGACGACAGGATGAGATGACTGGATAGCGTCACGGACTCGATGGACGTGAGTCTGAATGAACTCTGGGAGTTGGTGATGGACAGGGAG
>SJYX01003807.1:10091-23753 GCA_006410675.1 Oreotragus oreotragus
GCAGTGGCCACAGGACTGGAAAAGGTCACTTTTCATTCCAATCCCAAAGAGAGGCAATGCCAAAGAATGCTCAAACTATGGCACCATTACACTCATCTCACATGCTAGTAAAGTAATGCTCAAAATTCTCCAAGCCAGGCTTCAGTAATATGTGAACCGTGAACTTCCTGATGTTCAAGTTGGTTTTACAAAAGGCAGAGGAACCAGAGATCAAATTGCCAACATCTGCTGGATCATGGAAAAAGCAAGAGAGTTCCAGAAAAACATCTATTTCTGCTTTATTGACTATGCCAAAGCCTTTGACTGTGTGGATCACAATCAACTGTGGAAAATTCTGAAAGAGATGGGAATACCAGACCACCTGACCTGCCCCCTGAGAAACCTATATGCAGGTCAGGAAGCAACAGTTAGAACTGGACATGGAACAACAGACTGGTTTCAAATAGGAGATGGAGTACGTCAAGGCTGTATATGGTCACCCTGCATATTTAACATGGGTGAATTTAACTCAGATGACCATTATATCTACTACTTCAGGCAGGAATCCCTTAGAAGAAATAGAGTATTCATGATAGTCAACAAAAGAATCCAAAATGCAGTACTTGGATGCAATCTCAAAAAAAGAAAGAATGATCTCTGTTTATTTCCAAGGCAAACCATTCAATATCACAGTAATCCAAGTCTATGCCCCAACCAGTAACGCTGAAGAAGCTGAAGTTGAACGGTTCTATGAAGACCTACAAGACCTTTTAGAACTAACACCCCCAAAAGATGTTTATTATTAGAGAAATACAAATCAAAACTACAATGAGATATCACCTAACATCAGTCAGAATGGCTATCATCAAAACAAATCCACAAATAATAAATTTTGGAGAGGGTATGGAGAAAAGGGAACTCTCTTGTAATGTTGGTGGGAATGTAAATTGATATAACCACTCTGCAAATCAGTGTGGTGCTTCCTTAAGAAGCTAGAAATAAAACTACCACATAATCCAGCAATCCCATTCCTGGGCATATACTCTGAGAAAAAATAATTTAAGAAGACACCTGGACCCTGATTTTCACTGAAGCATTATTTACAATAGCCAGGGTGTGAAAGCAACCCAGATGTCCATTGATAAACGAATGGTAAAGTTGTTGTACATATATACAGTGGAATATTACTCAACCATAAAAAGGGGCAAAATTGGATCATTTGTAGTGATATGGATGAACCTAGAGCCTGTTGGAATAGAGACATAGACATAGAAAACGGACTTGTGGACACAGCAGGGGAAGGAGAGGGTGGGGTGAACTGAGAGGGTGTAGAATAGATAGCTAGTGGGAAGCTGCTCTAAAGTACAGGGAGCTCAGCTCAATGCTCTGTGGTAACCTAGAGGGGTAGAATGGGAGGATGAGAGGGAGACTCAAGTGAGAGGGGATATATGTGTACTTACAGCTAATTCACATTGCTGTACAGCAGAAGCTAACACTACATTATAAAGTAATTATACTCCAATTAAAGATTTTTTTTTAAGTTTGCTTTGGCTATTTGGGGACTTTTGCGTTTCTATACAAATTGTAAACATTTTTGTCCTAATTCTGTGAAGAATGCCAATGGTAATTTAATAGAGATTGCATTGAGTCTGAAGCTCGTATCGTTGTTTTCACAATATTGATTCTTCCAATCGAAGAACGTGGTATATCTCTCCATCTGTTTGTGTTGTTTTTCATTTATTTCATCAAGGTCTTATAGTTTTCCTACATACAGATCTTTCATCTTCTTAGGTAGGTTTATTCCCAGATATTTTTATTCTTTTTGATGCAGTGGTGAATGGGATGGTTTCCTAAATTTCTCTTTCTTATCTTTTGCTGCTAGTGTTTAGGAATGCAAGAGATTTCTATGTATTAAATTTGTATCCTGCAAATTTACCAAATTCATTGATTAGCACCATTAGTTTTCTGGTGACATTCCTAGAATTTTCTGTGTATAGTATCATGCTATCTGAAACAGTGACAGTTTACTTATTTTCAGTTTGAATTCCTTTTATATCATTTTTCTCTCTGATTGCCATGCCAAGGACTTTCAAATCACTGTTGAATAATAGTGGTGACAATGTACATCCTTGTTTTGTTCCTGACCTTAGAAGAAATGCTTTCAGGTTTTCACCACTGAGAATGATGCTTGCTGTGGGATTGTTGTATATGACCTTTATTATATTGAGGTAGGACCCTCATGTGAACTTACTGAGGAGTTTTTTTTCATAAATGGGAATTAAATTTTGTCAAAAAATTTCCCTGCATGTACTGAGATTATCATGTCATTTTTAAATTTCAGCTTGTTAATATGGTCTATCTCATTGACTGGCTTGCATATAATAAATAATCCTCGAATTCTTGGGATGAAACCCACTTGATCAAGGTATCAGTTCAGTTCAGTAGCTCAGCCATGTCTGACTCTGCAACCTCATGAATCACAGCATGCCAGGCCTTCCTGTCCATCACCAACTCACGGAGTTCACTCAGACTCATGTCCATTGAGTCAGTGATACCATCCAGCCATCTCATCCTCGGTCGTCCCGTTCTCCTCCTGCCCCCAAACCCTCCCAGCATCAGGATCTTTTCCAATGAGTCAACTCTTTGCATAGGTGACCAAGGTATTAGAGTTTCAGCTTCAACGTCACTCCTTCCAGTGAACACCCAGGACAGATCTCTTTTAGGATGGACTGGTTGGATCTCCCTGCACTCAAGGGACTCAAGAGTCTTCTCCAACACCACAGTTCAAAAGCATCAATTCTTCGGCGCTCAACCTTATTCACAGTCCAACTCTCACATCCATACAAGACCACAGGAAAAACCATAACCTTGACTAGACGGACCTTAGTCAGCAAAGTAATGTCTCTGCTTTTGAATATGCTATCTAGGTTGGTCAGTACTTTTCTTCCAACGAGTAAGCGTCTTTTAATTTCATGGCTTCAGTCACCATCTGCAGTGATTTTGGAGCCAAAAAAAATAAAATAAAATGTGATGCTGTTTCCACTGTTTCCCCATCTATTTCCCATGAAGTGATGTGACCGGAGGCCATGATCTTCATTTTTTGAATGTTGAACATTAAGCCAATTTTTTCACTCTCCACTTTCACTTTCATCAAGAGGCTTTTTAGTTCCTCTACACTTTCTGCCATAAGGGTGGTGTCATCTGCATATCTCAGGTTATTGATATTTCTCCTGGCAAATTTGATTCCAGCTTGTGTTTCCTCCAGTCCAGGGTTTCTCATGATGTACTCTGCATATAAGTTAAATAAGCAGGGTGACAATATACAGCCTTGATGTACTCCTTTTCCTATTTGGAACCAGTCTGTTGTTCCATGTCCAGTTCTAACTGTTGCTTCCTGACCTGCATACAGATTTCTCAAGAGGCAGGTCAGGTGGTCTGGTATTCCCATCTCTTTCAGAATTTTCCACAGTTTATTGTGATCCACACAGTCAAAGGCTTTGGCATAGTCAATAAAGCAGAAATAGATGTTTTTCTGGAACTCTCTTGCTTTTTCCATGATCCAGCGGATGTTGGCAATTTGATCTCTGGTTCCTCTGCCTGTTCTAAAACCAGCTTGAACATCAGGGAGTTCACGGTTCACATATTGCTGAAGCCTGGCTTGGAGAATTTTGAGCATTACTTTACTAGCGTGTGAGATGAGTGCAATTGTGCGGTAGTTTGAGCATTCTTTGGCATTGCCTTTCTTTGGAATTGGAATGAAAACTGACCTTTTCCAGTCCTGTGGCCACTGCTGAGTTTTCCAAATTTGCTGGCATATTGAGTGCAGCACTTTCACAGCATCATCTTTCAGGATTTGAAACAGCTCAACTGGAATTCCATCACCTCCACTAGCTTTGTTCTTAGTGATGCTTTCTAAGGCCCACTTGACTTCACATTCCAAGATGTCTGGCTCTAGATTAGTGATCACATCCTCATGATTATCTGGGTCGTGAAGATCTTTTCTGTACAGTTCTTCTGTGTATTCTTGCCACCTCTTCTTAATATCTTCTGCTTCTGTTAGGTCCATACCATTTCTATCCTTTATCGAGCCCATCTTTGCATGAAATGTTCCCTTGGTATCTCCAATTCTCTTGAAGAGATCTCTAGTCTTTCCCATTCTGTTGTTTTCCTCTATCTCTTTGCATTGATTGCTGAAGAAGGCTTTCTTATCTCTTCTTGCTATTCTTTGGAACTCTGCATTCAGATGCTTATATCTTTTCTTTTCTCCTTTGCTTTTCGCCTCTCTTCTTTTCAGTGCTATTTGTAAGGCTTCTCCAGACAGCCATTTTGCTTTTTTGCATTTCTTTTCCATGGGGATGGTCTTGATCCCTGTCTCCTGTACAATGTCACGAACCTCATTCCATAGTTCATCAGGAACTCTGTCTATCAGATCTAGGCCCTTAAATCTATTTCTCACTTCCACTGTATAATCATAAGGGATTTGATTTAGGTCATACCTGAATGGTCTAGCGGTTTTCCCTACTTTCTTCAATTTAAGTCTGAATTTGGAAATAAGGAGTTCATGATCTGAGCCACAGTCAGCTCCTGGTCTTGTTTTTGTTGACTGTATAGAGCTTCTCCATCTTTGGCTGCAAAGAATATAATCAATCTGATTTCGGTGTTGACCATCTGGTGATGTCCATGTGTAGAGTCTTCTCTTGTGTTGCTGGAAGAGGGTGTTTGCTATGACCAGTGCATTTTCTTGGCAAAACTCTATTAGTCTTTGCCCTGCTTCATTCCGCATTCCAAGGCCAAATTTGCCTGTTACTCCAGGTGTTTCTTGACTTCCTACTTTAGCATTCCAGTCCCCTATAATGAAAAGGACATCTTTTTTGGGTGTTAGTTCTACAAGGTCTTGTAGGTCTTCATAAAACCGTTCAACTTCAGCTTCTTCAGCATTACTGGTTGGGGCATAGACTTGGATAACTGTGATATTGAATGGTTTGCCTTGGAAACGAACAGAGATCATTCTGTCGTTTTTGAGATTGCATCCAAGTACTGCATTTCGGACTCTTTTGTTGACCATGATGGCTACTCCATTTCTTCTGAGGGATTCCTGCCCGCAGTAGTAGATATAATGGTCATCTGAGTTAAATTCACCCATTCCAGTCCATTTTAGTTCGCTGATTCCTAGAATGTCGACGTTCACCCTTGCCATCTCTTGTTTGACCACTTCCAATTTGCCTTGATTCATGGACCTGACATTCCAGGTTCCTATGCAATATTGTTCTTTACAGCATCGGATCTTGCTTCTATCACCAGTCACATGCACAACTGGGTATTGTTTTTGCTTTGGCTCCATCCCTTCATTCTTTCTGGAGTTATTTCTCCACTGATCTCCAGTAGCATATTGGGCACCTAACGACCTGGGGAGATTCTCTTTTGATATCCTATCATTTTGCCTTTTCATACTGTTCATGGGGTTCTCAAGGCAAGAATACTGAAGTGGCTTGCCATTCCCTTCTCCAGTGGACCACGTTCTGTCAGACCTCTCCACCATGACCCGCCCGCCTTGGGTTGCCCTGCAGGCATGGCTTGGTTTCATTGAGTTAGACAAGGCCCTGGTCCTAGTGTGATTAGATTGACTAGTTTTCTGTGAGTATGGTTTCAGTGTGTCTGCCCTCTGATGCTCTCTTGCAACACCTACCATCTTACTTGGGTTTCTCTTACCTTGGATGTGGGGTATCTCTTCACGGCTGCTCCAGCAAAGCGCACCTGCTACTCCTTACCTAAGATGAAGGGTATCTCCTCACCGCTGCCTTTCCTGGCCTTCAACGTGGAATAGCTCCTCTAGGCCTTCCTGCACCCATGCAGCCACAGCTCCTTAGACATGGGGTTGCTCCTCCCAGCTGCCGCCCCTGGCCTTGGACGTGCAGTTGCTCCTCTCGGCCACTGCCCCTGACGTCGGACACAGGGTGGCTCCTCTCAGCCATTCCTGTGCCGTCACAGCCTGGCACTCTCGGCCACTGCCCCTGAACTTTGATGTGGGGTAACTCCTCTTGGCTGCTGCCCTTCAATTGTAGCATAGACTTGGATTAATATGATGTTGAATGGTTTGTGTTGGAAACTAACTGAGATCATTCTGTTTTGTTCTGAGATTGCACCCAAGTACTGCCTTTCAGGCTCTTTTGTTGACAACGAGGGCTACTGCAGTTCTTGTAAGGAATTCTTGCTCATAGTACTATGGGCGTAGTACATATGATTGTCATCTTAATTAAATTCTCCCATTTTTGTCCATTTCAATTCACTGATTCTTAAGATGTCAATGTTCTCTCTTGCCATCTCTTGCTTGACCACATCCAATTTCCTTTGATTCATGGACTTACCATTCCAGATTGCTATACAATACTGTTCTTACAGCATCAGACTTTCACCATCAGACACATCCACAGCTGAGCATTGTTTCTGCTTTGTCCCATCTATTCCATTATTTCTTAAGCTACTTGTGATTGCCCTCTGCTTATCTCCAGTAGCGTATATGACACCTTCCAAACTAGGGGTCTCATCTTCTGGCATTATATCTTTTGAGGTTTTGTTACTGTCCATGGAGGTTCTCCAGTGAAGAGTACTGCAGCAGGTTACCATTTTCTTCTCTAGGGAATCACATTTTGTCAGAACTCTTCACTATGACCTGTCCATCTTGGGTCGCCCTGCATGGCATGTCTCATACCTTCATTGAGTTATGTAAGCCCCTTCACTACAACAAGGTTGTGATCCATGGAGGTGGAATGTCAATACATATTAAGTAATTATATCTGATCATTGTGTCATTTAAGGCTTGTGTATCTTTACTGATTTTTCTGTCTGGATGATCTGTCTATTGGTTTCTGTGGGGTGTTAAAGTCACCACTATTATTGTTGATTTCCCCTTTTATGGCTGTTAGCTTTTTTTCTTATATATTGAGGTTTATATATGTTTACAATTTTTATATCTTATTGTATTGGTCCCTTGATCATTATGTAGTGTCCTTCCTCATCTCTTGTAACAGTCTTTAATTTAAAATCACTTTTGTCTTATATGAGTATTGCTACTCCAGCTTTCTCCTTATTCTCATTTGCATGGAATACCTTTTTCCTTCCCCTTTCTTTCAGTCTATATGTGTCCCTAGATCTGAAATGGGTCCATTGTAGACAGCATATATACAGCTCTTGTTTTTGTGTCTTTTTGCCTGTCTATGTCTTTTGGCTGCAGCATTTAATCTATTTAAATTTAAGGTAATTTTCAGTATATGTTTATTATATATTATTATTTAATGTATTGATAATTATCTTAAATGTAAATGGATTTAATGCTTCAACCAAAAATGTATGTTCTTATTGCCACTTTGTTACTTCTTTTGAATTTGTGTTTGTAGGTCTTTTATCTCCCCTTCTTCTTTTGTTATCTTTTCATGTAATTTGATTAGTATCTTTGGTTTTGTGTTTAGATTGCGTTTTCTTTTTCTTTTGTGTATCTGTTGTGTGGTTTTTTTTGTTTTTGTTTTTGTTTTTTTTTGGTTTGCTGGTCTCATGAATTTTTTGATATAGTAGTCTATATGTGTACAAGGTTGTTTTACACTGCTGATCACTTTCTTGCCTAGAAAAGTTCCTTTAGCTTTTGTTTCAGAGCTTGTTTGGTTGTCCTGAATTCTCTTAGCTATTGTTTGTCTATAAAGCTTTTAATTTCTCCCTCAGATTTGACTGAGAGCCTTGCTGGGTAGAATATCCTTGGTTGTAGATCCTTGCCTTTCATCACTTAAACATATCACCTTACTGACTTCTGGCCCAAAGACTTTCTTCTGAAAAATTAGCTGACAATCTTGTAGGGAGTATTTTGTATGTTTGTTGTTTTTCTCTGGTTGTTTTAATTTTTCTTCTTTGTCTTTACTTTTATCAGTTTGATTACTATGTGTCTCTGCATGTTCCTCCTTGAATTTATCCTGTATGGGGTTCTTTGTGCTTCCTGGATTTGAGTGTTTCCTTTCTCATATTAAGGTATTTTTCAGCTATAATATCTTCACATATTTTCTCAGGCCCTTTCTCTTTCTTTCTCCTTCTGGGACTTATATAATGTGAATGTTTGTGCATCTAGTATTGTCCCAGATGTCTCTGAAGTTGTTCTCATTTTTTTTTCATTCTTTTTTCTTTATTCTGTCCTGTGGCAGTGATTTTCATCACTCTGTCTTCCAGTTCACTTATTTCTGCCTACATTTTTCTGCTATTGATTTCTTCCAGTGTATTTTTCACTTCAGTCATTGTATTGTTCATCTGTTTTTGTTCTTTAAATCTAGTTCCTTATTAAACATTTCTTTTATCTTCTAAATCTATTCCTCTGTGCTTTTTAGGAATGTTTCTAATTATGAGTTAAATTTCTTGAAGAGATTCATGACTATTCATATTATCTATTTCTTTTTGTATTGGCAATGATAGCTTGTGCTTTGCAAGGGATTCATCTGTTTCACCTAAGTTTTCAAATTTTTGAGTGCAAAGTTTTCACAATATTCCCTTGTCATATTTTTAATTTCTCTTGAGTCTACATTGTTGTCTCCTATTTCATTCCTGATGTTGTAATTAGTGTAAACCTTTTCCTTTTTCTCTTTGACTATTTTTTTTTGGTGTGTTTTATTTTTAACAGCTTTATTGAGGTATAGTTGATCTACAAAGACCTGCATATATTTACTGTATGCAATTTGATATGTTTTGACATATGCAAACACCTATGATGTCATCACTACAATCAAGGTAATAGACATATCCAAGACTTCTGAAGTGTTCTTGTGTTCTTTTATCTCTTTTTGATTTTGAAGTAGGAAGACTTAGCCTGAGATCTACCTTTTTAAAGAAATTTTGAAGTGCACACTGCAATACTGTTAACCAGAGGTACTATGTTATACAACAGATCTCTAAAGTTTATCCATCCTGCACAACCAATTTTTTTATACCCTATGAAAAATTACCATTTCCCCTAACCCTTAGCCCCTGACAATCCATATCATAACCTCTGCCTCTATGAACTTTACTATTTTAGAAACCTCATATAAGTGAGGTTTGTCACTTATATGTCCTTCAGTGTTTGTCCTTCTGTGACTGGCTTATTTCACTTAGCATAATGTCCTCAGAGTTCATCCATATTGCTTCACGTGGCAGAATTTCCTCTTTTTTAAGTGGAATAATGTTCCATTTTATGTATACATCACATTTTGTTTATCCATTCACCTGTGATGCTTGGGTTGTCTTTCTATCTTGACTACTGTAAATAACATTTCAATGAATATGGGAATACAGATATCACTTTGAGATTTTGATTTCAGTTCTTTTGGATACATTTCCAGAAGTGGGATTGCTGGATCATAAGGCTGTCCCAGATTTACTTTTCTGAGGGCATCATATTCATGATGCTGCTGCTGCTGCTGCTGCTGCTAAGTCGCTTCAGTCATGTCCCACTCCGTGCGACCCCATAGATGGCAGCCCACCAGGCTCCCCAGTCCCTAGGATTCTCCAGGCAAGAATACTGGAGTGGGTTGCCATTTCCTTCTCCAATGAATCAAAGTGAAAAGTGAAAGTGAAGTCGCTCAGTTGTGCCTGACTCTCAGCGACCCCGTGGACTGCAGCCTGNCAGGCTCCCCAGTCCCTAGGATTCTCCAGGCAAGAATACTGGAGTGGGTTGCCATTTCCTTCTCCAATGAATCAAAGTGAAAAGTGAAAGTGAAGTCGCTCAGTTGTGCCTGACTCTCAGCGACCCCGTGGACTGCAGCCTGCCCACCAGGCTCCTCCGTCCATGGGATTTTCCAGGCAAGAACACTGGAGTGGGGTGTCATTGCTTTCTCCTATACTCATGATACAGATATCTTTTTGCAATATATTTTTAGCTTGATTCCATTTTGGTTAGACAGCATTTGTTATATGACTTCAATACACTTAAATTTGTTAAACTTTGTTTCATGACAGAGAACATGGTTCATTTTGGGTAAATATTTCATGTACACTTGAAAAGAATTTTTATTTTTCTCTCATTGGGTAGAATGCTCTATAAACATCAGATTAAGTTGGTGAATAGTGCTTTTAAAAAATATTTATTTGCTTATTTTAAAAATTTTTATTGGAGGATATTTACTTTACAATGTCATGCTGGTTTCTGCCATACATAAACATGACTCAGTCACAGGTATACATATGTCTCTTCCTTTTCAAAACTCTCTCCCATCTCCCACCCCATGCCCCCCTCCCCCCAGGTTGTCACAGAGCACTGGGTTGAGCTCCCTTTGTCACACAGAAAATACCCACTGGCTATCTATTTTACATATGGTAATGTATATGTTTCAATGCTACTCTCTCAATTTGTCTGACCCTCTCCCTCCCACACTATATCCACAAGTCTGTTTTCCATGTCTGGGTTTCCACTGATGCCCTGCAAATATGTTCATCAATACCATTTTTCTAGATTCCATGCACATGTGTTAATATACAATATTTGTCTTTCTCTCTCTAACTTACTTAACTCTGTACAATAGGCTCTAGGACCATACACCTCATTAGGACTGACTCAAATGCCTTCCTTTTTAAAGCTGAGTACCATTCTATTGTATATATGTACCACAATTTCTGTATCCATTCATCTGTCAATGGACATCTAGGTTGCCTCCATGTCCTAGTTATTGTAAAAAGTTTTGTAATGAACATTGGGGTACATGTATCTGTTTCAATTATCGTTTTCACGGGGTATATGCCCAGTAGTGGGATTGCTCGATCTCCAAAATATAAAAGCAGCTCATGAAACTCAAAACCAGATACATCAGCAGATGAATGGATAAGAAAGCTATGGTACATATACACAATGGAGTACTACTTAGCCATTAAAAGGAATACATTTGAATCAGTTTTAATGAGGTGGATGAAACTGGAGCCTATTATACAGAGTGAAGTAAGCCAGAAAGAAAAACACCAATATAGCATATTAACCCAGAAAGATGGTAACGATAACCCTGTATGTGAGACAGCAAAGGAGACACAGATGTATAGAACAGGCTTTTGGACTCTGTGGGGGAGGGAGAGGATGGGATGATTTGGGAGAATGGCATTGAAACATGTATAATATCATATATGAGACGAATTTCCAGTCCATGTTTGATGCATGATACTGAATGCTTGGGGCTGGTGCACTGGGACGACCCAGAGGGATGGTACGGGGAGGGAGGAGGGAGTCGGGGTTCAGGATGGGGAACACGTGTATACCTGTAGCGGATTCATGTTGATGTATGGCAAAACCAATACAATACTGTAAAGTAATTAACCTCCAATTAAAATAAATAAATTTATATTTTTAAAAAAGGCAGGCAGAAGATCTAAACAGACATTTATACAAAAAAAAATACAGATGGCAAACAAAAACATAAAAAGATATTCAACATCACTTATTATTAGAGAAGATGTGTATAAGAGACAGGTCAAANACTACTTAGCCATTAAAAGGAATACATTTGAATCAGTTTTAATGAGGTGGATGAAACTGGAGCCTATTATACAGAGTGAAGTAAGCCAGAAAGAAAAACACCAATATAGCATATTAACCCAGAAAGATGGTAACGATAACCCTGTATGTGAGACAGCAAAGGAGACACAGATGTATAGAACAGGCTTTTGGACTCTGTGGGGGAGGGAGAGGATGGGATGATTTGGGAGAATGGCATTGAAACATGTATAATATCATATATGAGACGAATTTCCAGTCCATGTTTGATGCATGATACTGAATGCTTGGGGCTGGTGCACTGGGACGACCCAGAGGGATGGTACGGGGAGGGAGGAGGGAGTCGGGGTTCAGGATGGGGAACACGTGTATACCTGTAGCGGATTCATGTTGATGTATGGCAAAACCAATACAATACTGTAAAGTAATTAACCTCCAATTAAAATAAATAAATTTATATTTTTAAAAAAGGCAGGCAGAAGATCTAAACAGACATTTATACAAAAAAAAATACAGATGGCAAACAAAAACATAAAAAGATATTCAACATCACTTATTATTAGAGAAACGCAAATCAGAACTATAATCAAGTGTCATCTCACACCAGTCAGAATGGCCATTATCAAAAAGTATACAAACAAATGCTGGAGAGGATATTGAGAAAAGGGAGCCAGTTTGGACTATTCATGAGAATTGATACAACCACTGTGGAGAACATTATGGAGATTCTTTTAAAAATTAGAAATGGAACTACCACATTTATTTATTTTTAATTAGAAGATAATTATTTTACACTATTGTGATGGTCTCTGCCATACATCAACATGATTCTGCCATAGTTATACATATGACCCTTCCCTCTAGAACCACCTCACAACTCACTTCTCATACCACCCCTTTAGGTTGTCACAGAGAATTGGCTTTGGTTTTCCTATGTCATACAGCAAACTCCCACTGGCTATATATTTTACATATGGTAATGTATATGTTTCAATGATATTTTCTCAAGTCATCCTAACCTCTCTTTCCCCACTGGGTCCAAAAAATCTATTCTTTATGTCTGTGTCTCGTTTTCTGGCCTGCAAGTAGCATCATCAGTACTATCTCCCTAGATTAAATATAAATTCATTAATATAAAATCTTTCTCTTTCTGACTTACTTCACTCTGTATAGTAGGGTCTAGGTTCATCCACTTCATTAGAACTGGCCTAAATGCATTACTCTTTATAGTTGAGTAATATTCCATTGTGTATATCTACCAAAACTTCCTTATCCGTTCATCTGTCACTGGGTGTCTAGCTTGTTTCCATGTTCTAGCTATTGCAAATAGTGCTGCAATTAACACTGGGGTACATACGTTTTTTTTTTGATTATGGTTTTCTCAGGGTATATGCCCAGTAGCAGGATTGCAGAGTCGTATGGTAGTTTTACTCATAGTTTTTAAAGGAATTTCCATACTGTTCTCCATAGTAGTGACTGTATCAATTTGCATTTCCACCAACAGTACAAGAGGGTTTCCTTTTCTCCACAACCTCTCCAGCATTCACTGTTAGTAGACATTTTAATGATGGCCATTCTGACCTGTGTGAGATCGCACCTAATTGTAGTTTAGATTTGCATTTCTCTAATAATGAGTGAAGTTGAGAATATCTTTTCATGTGTTTATTAGCCATCTGTGTGTCTTCTTTGGAGAAATGTCTGTTTAGGTCTTCTGTCCACATTTTGATTCGGTTGTTTGTTTTTCTGGTATTGAGCTGCATGAGCAGCTTGTATATTTTGGAGGTTAATCCTTTGTCAGTTATTTCATCTGCTATTATTTTTTTCCCATTCTGAGGGTAGTCTTTTCATCTTGCTTAGTTTCTTTGTTGTGCAAAAGTTTTAAGTTTAATTAGGCCTCATGCTTCCCAGGTGGCACTAGTGGTAAAGAACCTGCCTGCCAATGCAGGGGATGTAAGAGTAGCTGGTTCGATCACTGGGTCAGGAAGATACCCTGGAGGAGGGCATGAAAACCCATGACAGTATTCTTGTCTGGAGAATCCCATGGACAGAGGAGCCTGATGGGCTACAGTCCATAGGGTCACAAAGAATCAGATATAACTTAAGTGACTTAACACAGTAAGTTCCATTTGTTTGTTTTTATTTCCATTACTCTAGGAGGTGGGTCATCGGGGAAGGCAATGGCACCCCACCCCAGTACT
>SJYX01003810.1:0-10327 GCA_006410675.1 Oreotragus oreotragus
GCCAAAGAATTGATACTTTTGAACTGTGGTGTTGGAGAAGACTCTTGAGAGTCCCTTGGACTACAAGGATATCAAACCAGTTAATCTTAAAGGAAATCAATTCTGAATATTGATTGGAAAGAATGATGCTGAAGCTCCAATACTTTGGCTACCTGATGTGAAGAGCTGACTCATTGGAAAAGACCCTGCTGCTGGGAAAGACTGAAGGCAGAAAGAGACCGTGTTGACAGAGGATGAGATGGTCGGATGGCATCACTGACTCAATGGACATGAGTTTGAACAAGCTCTGGGAGATGGTGAAAGTCAGGGGAGCCTGGCGTGCTGCAGTCCACGGGGTCACAAAGAGTCGGACGTGACTGAGCGACTGAACAGCAGTACAGTCACAGGTGTATTACTGTCTTCAGACAAAAAAAGGATGGAAGAAAAAGCCAGGAATTTCCTTTAAAGAAATGATGGGAGCCTAAGCCATGATGAGATCGAGTCCCCTCCTTGTATAAATCACTTCTGGCCAGTAAAATGAGAACCAGAGAAAGGCATGCACTGAATCAGGCCTCCAGGAAGCTGTTTAGAATGATGTGTTCCTATCATTCTGTTGTCTGAAAGAGTTAATGCAGCCTCTCAATTTAGAACCAATTTCCTCCCTGAAAATAGCACGTGCTCAGAGGGAATGAGGCTAAACTCAGAGAAAGTAGATTGTTTCAGTGTGCATTAAATCATTCAGTCTGAAGCACTGCTTCATCTTTGTTTTTACAAGGCAGGTCAGATATGAATCACAGCTAATAGATTTGCAGAACAGTGATTTATAACATGCAGTGTGACAGGTGGTATTACTTACCAGTGTCACAGGAGAAAACACCTGTTCTTAAGAAGGGTCCTCTACAGAAAAGTGAATTCAGCAAAAACCCATTTCAGTCATCTTTAGATGGTATTTAAATTGAACCACTAAAGTTGGAATTTGAAACGCTGGCAGAAAACATCTCAATGTGTAATCAGTTTGACAGGCGGATAAAACATTCAGTTAATTATATGCCTATTCTTTGAAGACTCTCATTTATAGGTCACATATTAAAAATGATTTCATGGCTTAATAAGAGTCTTCTCTGTGAGAAAAGCATTTTCATAAATTTGTCAGACCTGAGATAAAAGTCATGTGAGAGAAATTTTCTTTGTGTGAGAAAGGTGAAATCTAAACAACCTAGGAAAAATAATTAGTGGAACACAAAACTGCTTCTTTTAAATGTTAATAAAATCGATAAAACTCTAGAAAAACTAACCAAGAAATGAAAGAGGAGATGTGATGACTGATGTTACAGAAAAAGAACACTAAGAGGACATTGTAGACAATTTTATGCCAATGGATTCAATCACAAATGTGAAATAAACAAATTCTCTGAAGAAAACAGACTTACCAAAACTGACTCAAGATGAAATAGAATGTATAGAAATAGAATAATACTATATAAAATCAATTGAATTTTTAATCCAAAGCCTTCCACAAACAAATGAACAAACATCTCTAGGACCGGATAGTTTGACTGGAGAATTTTATCAAACATTTAGAAAATAAAATGCGAGTTTTATACATATTCTTTCAGAAAATAAAGAAGAACAGAATATTTCCCAACTCATTTTATGAGGTCAGCGTCAACCAGGTACCAAAATCTGACAAAAACATTACAAGAAAAAAAAAAAAAACTTTCAGACCATACTCCTTATGAGCATAGATGGAAAAAAAAATCCTCTATAAAATATTAGCAAATCAAACCCATCAATATATAAATATAATAATGCAGCACGAGTGACAGTTACTACTTCTGGTCTTTGTACTCTTTTCTTTAATAATTAAAGCAGTTGTAGAATGTATGTTTTGTTGTTGTTCAGTTGCTAAGTTCTGTCGGACACACTGAGACCTCATGGACTAGCCCGCCATGCTCCTCTGTCCATGGCATTTTCCCAGGCAAGAAATATTAGAGTGGTTGCCGTTTCCTTCTCCAGGGGGTCTTCCAAGATCAGGGACTGAACCCAAGTCCCCAGCACTGGAGGTGGATTCTTTACCACTGAGCCACCAGGGAAGCCAGCACGAGGCGTGCTAGATGGACCACAAACAAGATGTCTTAGCATTCCCTGTACCTCAAAATGTGCACACTCCCTGGGATGAGTGTCCAGAACTATGCGCCTGGGTCCTTGGATTATGAAGTAGGAGAGGAATATTCTTCCCCCAGGAAGGAAACCTCTGAGAGAAGGCGGACCCTAAGATTTCCCTCCAGTGTTGAGAGTCATCCCAGGTTTCCGCATGACAACTGGGGTTACATGGAGTTTACACATGAATGGGCAAAGCTATAGTTTTTCCAGTAGTCATCATGTTTGGATGTGAATTGGACTATAAAGAAAGCTAAGTGCCAAAGAATTGATGCTTTTGAACTATGGTGTTGGAGAAGACTCTTGAGAGTCCCTTGGACTACAAGGAGATCCAACCAGTCACACCTAAAGGAAATCAGTCCTGAACATTCATTGGAAGGACTGATGCTGAAGCTGAAACTCCAATACTTTGGCCATCTGATGTGAAGACCTGACTCATTTGAAAAGACCCTGATGGTGGGAAAGATTGAGGGCAGTAAGAGAAGGGGATGACAGAGGATAAGATGGTTGGATGGAATCACTGTGGCAATGGACATGAGTTTGGGTGAACTCCGGGAGTTGGTGATGGACAGGGAGGCCTGGCATGCTGCAGTCCATGGGTTCACAAAGAGTCAGACATGATTGAGTGACTGAACTGAAATGAACTGAACTGAACTGAGGCAAGGCTGCCCTTTGACTTTAACTCCAGGAGAATAGTCTTGGATCAATCAGGAAAAAAAAAAATGTTAAACTGGCCTGAGGCCACATGGAACAGCAAAGGGACCAAAAATTCAGGGCTGGGCCAGAGTGATCAGATAAGCCTGGAAAGTTTGAAAATTCAACTCGAGGATGAGAGGAACAAAGAGAAAGCTTCATCACTAAGTAAGAAGCAGGACTAGCAGAGCCCACAGACATGGAGTAGGGAGGGAAGCTGAACAGAAGTGTCTGTGAATGGCCAGAGAGATGGACACTAACTCCATATGTCAGATGAGCTTTTCCACAATATCTGTCCAGAAAAACCCTTCTGACCAAAGCTGTCCTCTATTCAGATCCCAAGTCTTTGTAAATGGAGGCTGAAGACCATCCTATCTAGCTGTCTCCAGAGTCACAGGAAGATGGCAGATCAAAGGAGCAGAAAGTGTGAAGTTTTTCTTTTATAAGAGATGAGTATCGTTAGAGGTAAGGTTTCACCTCACTGAGAAAATCTCTCAAGTGACTTGGTATTAACAGGAGCAACAGCTTTTTGAACTAATTCGTGCGAGGTCACTTCAGTCGTGTCTGACTCTTTGTGACCCTATGGACTGTAGTAGCCCTCCAGGCTCCATTGTCCATGGGATTCTCCAGGCAAGAATACTGGAGTGGGCTGCCATGCCTTCCTCCAGGGGATCTTCCTGACCCAGGGACTGAACCCACGTCACTTTATATCTCCTGCACTGGCAGGCAGTTTCTTTACTACTAGGGCCACAAGTTAGTATTTTTTTTAGCAACTGTAGGGTATGGAGTCTACTTGAAGATACCAAAGATTCTGGATCTCACTTAAGAAAATACATGTTTACTCCTGCATTTTATTCGTCTAATTCTTTCTGAACCATCCATATATCTCATCCCTCAAGGTAATCTCTTGTTCAACTGTTTTGATTGTTGTAGATGTCCATACTTGTCAAAGGCATGTTGATCCAGATTTAACGTTCCAAGTGTTCAAATAAAAATACACTTCAGCTCTTCAGTGTTCAAGACTTTATATTGCCCTTTCCCTCTCTGTGTTAATTCTTTCTTGCAACAAAAGCAGGTGCTATCCATTATTTCAAATCAGGGAAATTTGCCTCAAGTGTCAACTGTCTAATATAGTTAATCTCAATAACTAGATTTTATCCCATATGAATTAAAAGTGTATGCCTGCATATAAAGCACTTTTGTTTCAATACTCTTCTCAATATTTGGTACTAATGATGCTTGAACAGGCTTCCCAGGTAGTGCAGCAGTAAAGAACGCACCTGCCAATGCAGGAGACCCAAGAGATGCACATTTGATACCTGGGTCGGGAAGGTCCCCGGGAACAGCCAATGGCAACCCACTCCAGTATTCTTGCCTGGAAAATCCCATGGGCACAGGCACTAGCTTGGTTGCGGGTTGCAGTCCATGAAGGTCATGACTGAGCGACTGCGCATGCATGTATTAGCACAATGTTTGAACACACACTCCCCAGGGCATCTCTAAGTAATTAGTAGGTGGTCACAATCGTATTTACTTCTTCTCTCCACGAATTGAAAGCTACCTTTGTTAATGGGACTAAAACTCTCAATGGGCTGTTACTGTTTTCAGCCTTGCTTTTGGAACAGGATTTGCATGGAAACCTTCTCATTTGAAATAGTTCATGCAGACTGATGAAAGGAACGTTCACATCCTGAGGTACAGGGAAGTCATCCGGCTTATACTTGAGTTGGTGTGAATTTTATGCTAACTAAAACATCCTGTTTGTGGCCCATCAAACACACGTTGCACACCTGCTTTAATTATTAAAGAAAGGGGTGCACTGAGGAGCAGAAGAGAACGTCCATGCTAAAAATAAAGATTAAGTGCCTCCCTTCCTGAGGTGCCCATGCTGGTCCTCCTTTGATGATAAGACCGTCTTCCCAGGTGCCAAGGCCATACTGACTGGCTGTGGACGTCCTGGTCTGTTTCTCTTGAAACCTTCCAGGAACGTATCCCTGACTTGTTTCTTCCTCTTTGTTCTGACAAGCATGAAAACCGTGCTTCTCTGGAGTAGTTCCTTGGAGTTAGATGAGAGGGTCTCTCCTGAGATACAGTCTTCAATTTATCTCAGATAAAGCTCTTTTCTATTCTTACCACAGATGGTTTATTGGTTATTTTCATTGAGAAGACTGAACACCATATACTCTCCTGGGGGTCAGAACAGTACCCCTGATCGTTAAGGACTAGAGCATGAATCAAAACCACCTCTTCTGTGTAGTTGATGCAGTCTTTACACAGTGGCTTTCTTTGGCTATGGGGGGACTGGTTCAAAAAGAGAACTGGAATCGGCTGTTCTGCCATGTGAGTTACTCTTCTCCTAAGGACCTTAGTGTTCTTCACTGTAAAATGACATCTGACATAGTTGTCTCAGAATAACTGTGTATGGACATCTTCATACCTAGCGCTCCTTCCTTAGTTGGGCTCTAGAGACTGAGGCAGCGGCTCCCCCCAGGGGGTTCCCCAGCAACCACATCTGTGCACACATCACTCTCAAAGTGCAAAGCAGAGACGTGCTTCACAATCTGAAGCCACAAAAGCATAAAGAGGAAGGTAATGTGCTCGGGGGTTTTGACGCATCAGTAGAGGTTCATTAGGCAGAAAAGAACACGCCAGGCAGAAGAGCAAGCACCTCTCTCTTTTTGGCTACAGGTTTTGCTTTAATTTCATTTTATCATTCTTTCACCTGTCTTTTATAATAGATTTGAGTTCAATTTTCACACTTAGTTTGCAAGCCAACAGCAGTCAAATAGTGACTTCTTAGGCCATTAATGTAAACATTTGAGTATAATACCTGGCTTCCACCTCAAATAGCCCATAATGTACTTGAGGGACGAGACCAATGCATGAGAAACAAGGGAATCAAGCAATACAGCATGCAATTTAGCCATTGACTGTGCAGAAGAGACTATGAGTTTCATAATGGGAATTAGGTGTGCAGACATCAACACAAATTAAAGTGATCCAGAATGGCTCCCTGGCCTGTCTGTGAGTGACAGGGGAAATTTGGAGATGTAAAAGTCTGACATAAGCTCTTTCAGGAGGAGGAAACTGAGCAAGGCTCCAAGGTGAAGGAAAGAACAAGGGATGCTTCTGGGGTGCCCGATTTAAAGGCAGGCTGTATCACAGGACCCCAGAAGAATCGTTTGAGAAGTGATGTTGGTCTACAGTCTGAGACACAGAACATCCAGCAGTATGACTAACTTTCTCCCTATTAAGTCCCAACAATACCTGATGATCAGTTTACATGTCGGCTTCCCCAGCTTCACTGGGAGCTCTGTGCAGGCAGGGACGAAACCTTATCAATGTCTGACTGAATCCTTGTCACTTGGCACTGTGCCTGGCCCATCATCAGAACTCACACTGGGTCAGTGAAGGAGACTTAGTTCTGCTTTATCTCTTTATGTGAGTGATTTATTTTGACAGCATGAAAGGATCCCAAAGTCACTGTAACTTTCTGGTCTAGTTCTCAACCAAGGATGATTTTTGCCCACCTTCTCCCCTGGGGACATTTGGCAGAATTTGGAGACATTTTCAGTTATCATCACTGGAAATGGTGCCCCTGGCATTTAGGAAGTAAAAGCCAGGGAAGCTGCTTACATCCTACAGTGTACAAGTCAGCCCCACAAAATTATCAGTCCCAAAATGTCGATAGTGCCAAGGTCGAGAAACTAGTCTATCACACTTAAGACCTAAATAGACACCGTGTTTGGATTGTGGGTATTTTAGCAGTACTCTCTTCTGAACTTAAAGCATGCTTATCTTAAAAAAAAAAAAAGAAAATGAGAGGGAAAAAGCCTGATTCTTTTCAAGATACTTCAATGTAGTTTCCTGAGAAACCTAACAGCGGTGATGTCCGAAATGTGTCAGGGGTCATATCAGCCAGCCAACTGCGTTACATGGTGACTCAGCTGGAAAATTCGTGAGAAACGGTGCAGGGAGGAAAATGTCAGACGGTGACTAATGTGCTAATTTTTTAAAAAAATTCCAATTCCTTGTGATTCTGCATGAAATAAGCTACAGGCATCTATTAACCCAGCATGCTAATTTTTGAAATGAATGACAGATGATTCAGTGAAGCATTGATAAAGGAAGGAAAAGCATGTTGCTTAAGGAAAGATTTCTTTATAATTCCAGATTCAGAGGGAGGTATGGAAAGAAGGAAGGAAGGGTGGGAGTGATGGAAACAGGAAGGGAGTAGGGAGGAAAAGACAGAAGGAGGAAAGGAGGGAGGGACAAAGGGAGGGAGAGAGAGGAGAACATAGATGAGTGGATGGATGGATGATAGATAGACAAATGAATGGATGAATGAATGGATAGATGGAAAGACAGACTGACTTACCCCCATCCAAGGCCACACCCAAGGTCACTAAAGCATCCATAATGCTGTATTATCATCCTGCAGAGTCTCCATACACTGAAGAAACCTAAATTAGCCTTTTATGGTTTTTGATTAGGAATTGGAAGAAAGTTACTCAACAACTTAAGGGTAATTCTAACATTCTGATACCAATCAGCTTCTGGATTAGGGACATCTGAGAGGGAACCTACCCTAGAAATTAAATAATCCTGTGGTCCTAGAGAGAGGAGAGTTCTTCAGATAAGAGAGAAAAGCAAAGATAATCTGGTTTATAGAGAAATGATGGGTGCAGATGAAAACCATGTCTACTGAGGACAGAGATCAACCTGTTTCAGATTTGAACATGCACAACCAAGAACCTGTCCTCGTAGAAACACATGTGGAAGGAGGCAAAAAGCTGCTCAGAGGCCCTTCGTTTTTAAGGAAGAGAAAAGAGAGGTCCCAGCAGAGAAGTAAACTGCTAGTCAAGGCCACCAAGCTAGCTGCTGGGACATCAACGTGACCACTGACGTTGGTCCAGCCACTCTGCCGTGACACCTCTGAACTTACCCTGAAACCTCTCCTCTCTCAACTTGGGCCATCTCACTCCTATGAGCTAATGTACTAATCACTCTTAACTCTTTCTCGTCAAGCCCACGGATTCAGCCCATATCTCATGATAGTGGTAGAAACCCCCTGCTCCACGATCCACAATGTCAGAGGCAACTCAGGAAGGATCCTCAACACTGGCCAGGGACTTGCCTACAGGTCAGGTGTTCACTAAGCTGCTCCTCTACTTCTTAGGAAATCTGTCTATCCTGAGAAATGTTCCAAAATAATGCACATTGCAGAAGAGATGAATATTAAATTATTCACATGACAGCTGACCTAGCTTTTAAGCCACTTCATTTATGAGCAGGATTTATCTAAGAGGAGATGTGAAGGCAACTTTTCCAGAGCTTTCCCTTTCCCAAGAAATGCTTAGAGTGAAAAAAAGTAAGTAGTTTAGAGAAAAGAGAAGGGCTTGAGGGAAGCACTGTTGATTTTTTTAAAAAATTAGATTACCATATTACTGCTTTTTAGAAGGCTGTATGTGTACGTGCATCATGTCTGACTCTTTGCAACCCCGTGGACTATACAGCCCACCAGGCTCCTCTGTCCATGGGATTTTCTAGGCAAGGGTACTGGAGTGGGTTGCCATTTCCTTCTCCAGGGGATCTTCCTGACCCAGGGATTGAACCTGCATCTCTTGCACCTCCTGCTTTGGCAGGAGGGTTCTTTAGCAGCTGAGCCACCAGGGAAGTCCTTTTAGGAGATTATATCTTTATTAAATAAAAATCTATTCTTCAAAAAACTTCTCTGACAAAAGTTTTATAGTTGGAAGCAGGAAGAATGAATGCCTGAAACTAAGCATGCTTTGCAGACAGTAAAATAAGGCCTCCTGTGCTCCCAGTTCAGTTCAGTTCAGTTTAGTCGCTCAGTTGTGTCTGACTCTTTGCGACCCCATGAATCGCAGCACGCCAGGCCTCCCTGTCCATCAGCAACTCCCAGAGTTCACTCAGACTCCCATCCATCAAGTCAGTGATGCCATCCAGCCATCTCATCCTCGGCTGTCCCCTTCTTCTCCTGCCCCCAATCCCTCCCAGCATCAGAGTCTTTTCCAGTGAGTCAACTCTTCCCATGAGATGGCCAAAGGAGCTCCCAAGTAATTAATAGATTATTAAATAGCTACAATATTAAACGTGCTCTTGCTAAAGAAATAAAGTCTAAATCTTTGGCTAAGAGTTGGGAGAGGAGGGCAGGTACAGGGCTGCAGTGATGGGCATGGAGCTTGGAAGGTCCTGTCTTAACATCTGTCAGGGAAGAGAAAGGGGGCCTGCAGGTGGGGCCTGCTGGTGGCAGAACCATCCCCAGGAAGGACAAGCTCTGGAGAAAAGGGAAAGTGAAGAGAATCAGTTCCATTTCCAGAAGGCTTAGTGACCTGGGGCAGAGGAGGGGGCAGTGAAGAGGGGGTCTGCAACATGATAGATTCCAAGCTGAAGTGGCCCGAGAGAGCAGGCAACGGAAACCAGGGCCAGTGTCTTTTCAGGTAGCTGGTGGGCATGAGAAAGGCAGGCTCTGGTCTGAGTTTCTCCTGCATCTGTAGGAGCAGAGCTCTGTGGAGAGAGCTCTGTGCAGACAGCATTTGGGCAGTGTGTGCGGTGTCTGTGTGTGTGTTTCTGTGTGCGTGCATGCCTATGAAAAAGGAACACTGCCGGCCATTCCAGTAAACTACAAGTGTTGCCCACCAGCAAGCCACCAGCCCTGGCAGCGGTACCCAGCGGTGTGCCCTGAGGGGAATTCAGAATGAAGAAAAACAGGAAATGTTCTGTACTCTGGATACTGGCCCTAGACAGTTAGGATGCATATCTAAGAAATCATTTCAATGAACCCAGACTCTTGCGCTTTCCTATACATGGAAAAGCACTATAATCATCTTTTGTGTGATTAGCAGTAATCTTTTGGTGTTTGACTCCATGTTTCTTTTTTCAACAAAAATTACTATATATCCTGGCTCTTCTCTTACCTTTTCGGAACTGTTCCTCAGAGTTGAGTGGCTGGCTCCCAGGCTATAATCCTCAGTAAGGGAGCCTGGCGTGCTGCAGTATGTGGGGTTGTAGAGTTGGACACGACTGAGTGACTGAACTGAACTGAAGGTTTCCAAATAAAAATTTACAACTTGTATGTTGTATTTTTTTCTTTAGTCAACACATACATGTATACATGTGTATGTGTGTTTATGACCACATACCTGTGTCCCCTGCCTGGCATGGATGATAATTAATATCATAAGCCCCAGTGTGAAATGTGAACTTCCAGATGTTCAAGGTGGATTTAGAAAAGGCAGAGGAACCAGAGATCTAGTTGCCAACATCCATTAGATCACAGAAAAACCAAAAAGAGTTCTAGAAAAACATCTACTTCTGCATTATTGACTATGCTAAAGCCTTTGACTGTATGGATCACAACAAACTGTGGAAAATTCTAAAAGACGTGGGAATACCGGACCATCTGACCTGCCTCCCGAGAAATCTGTATGCAGGTCAAGAAGCAACAGTTAGAACTGGACATGGAACAACA
>SJYX01003814.1:0-66222 GCA_006410675.1 Oreotragus oreotragus
AACTAGTAAGATCTCCTTATTATAGTCTATGTGTTTATGTGAATATAAACTGTAAAAGTATTCCAATTTGTGAAGCAGCGTCTACAGTATTTGCTGCTGAGCCCTTCGTGTGGTAGATGTGAGAACTAAAGAACTACTATTAGAACTTCTTCAAGTGCCCCTAGGAAAATAGCAATGCAAACGCTAAGCAATTTCATAACTAAGCAATTTTATAACATAACACGCCCATACAAATTTTTACTCTGTTAGGAATTAAGTATTTATATTTTTATATATCAAACAGTATACTACTACACTGTCAGTAACATATTATTTCTTTTATTTTTATTAAGACAATGCCAAGTATATATGTCCATCTTGGCAGTCGAATTAAAAAAAAAAAAAAAGGGCTCACTTTGCCAGTTCAATCGCTTAAAAAAATTAGGTTAAAAGTCAAAAAAATAAGTTGATATTTGTCTCCTTGGATGAATAAAGACTGTAATTTGTGTGTGTGTGAGAGAGAGACAAGATGGAGTAGGAGTAGGTGCACATGGAGCACGTCTCATTCCATGGATGCATCAGGAACATTTTTCGGTGAAAACGATCTTGCAGAGCACCCGCTGAAAGCTGGCAGGAGACCCTGACCTCTGGAAAGTAATATATAGATCCACGCAAAATTTGATAGGATGAAGGAAGGAAGGGAAAAAGAGGAGGACAGCGAGCAGAACCAGACCTGCACCTGGTGCAGGGGTGAGGGACCCATATCAGGGCACTCAGTTGAGACAGAGGCGGCTGTTGGAGAGTGGAGCGGCTGATCTGTGAGTCTGAATGGAGGGAGAACTATGCGGACAGTCCATGCCGTGGACCTCCAACCCCCAGAAAAGGACTCAAGTCCATGTGAATGGATAGCGGCTGGGAGCTGGAGCATAGGGATTAGAGAGCAATCCCAGGACAAGGACTCCTGTTGACTGCCGGGAGATGGCCCAAGGGGATGGGAGAAAGGAGCCTGTGGCGGAGAATGCCTTTGAGGGAAAGGTATGCAGCCATGAAGGCAGGGTGCTACTGTTGAGTCATGTGCATGCGGTGGAGCCATCACTGTTGCCGTTCTATCCCCATATATGAGTGCCGGGAGCCTATTAACAGAGAAAGATCCCAGAGAGGTAGCTCTTGAGTGCCTGATGCTCCAAGAAATACAGAAGGACCAGCCAGGGAGGCCCTTTGAATGCCAGCTTCCAGAGGCTAGGAAAAGATTCTGATAGCACAATATCTTCTGCACCCATGGTTGCTGGCTTCCCTAAATACCAGGAACTCCCAGGGTCCCCATGAGTCAAGCAATTGCGCCAGCTCCACACCCGGTCCTCACTGGGGCAAACCCAAGTCCAGCTCCACACCCGGTCCCCACTGGGGCAAACCCAAGTCCTCCAGTGCGGCCTCAGGAGCAAACTCATGTGGATGATCCACAAGCAGAGGTGGGGATAAAACCACAGTTGAGCTTCATGGGTGGAGTGGCTAAGGAAGGGGATTGAAACCCCTTCCACCAGTTATACAAGATGCATATTAAATCCACACAGTCAACTAGGTAGACTCTGGGTCTATGGAATATATAAAAGGACAATGAATGTTCCCACAAAATAAAGCACTCCAGTTCTAGCAGCTGTAGACATTAGAGGCAAGAATATGCAGGATTAAGGCCAGATTAGAGTCTGAGTTGTCCCCACAGTAGATCCAGAGACCAGCCCCTACCCCTACACCAATATTATAGGGTCTCCTAGCAAGGCGGAAGTGGGCTGTAACTCAGGGCAGGGGAAAGGACACTGACAGCTAAGACCTGAAAAAAATATTCTTCTTCTATATATTGATTCATTCCGTAGTTGATTTTGGATTTTTTCTCTATTGTTGTGGTTGTTATTACTATATCTATTTAAGCTTTTGAGAACTTTAAAAACAAATTTTTAAGTACACTTTTTATTTGCTTTATATACTTCTACCTCTACAAATGGCTCTTTGCTGTTCTGTGGGGGTTTGTTTGTTTCCTGTTTTTGTTTTCATTTATTGCTCTTTTCTTGGTGTATTTTTTAATATATATAAATCTTTTTTATATACTTCTATTTAATTTTACTTTTCTATTTTTTCTTTCTGCTTTTCACTATGCTTGTTAGTTTATTTTGTTTTCTTTGGTTTATTCCTTAGTTAGCTCTCTGCTTTGGTATTGTTTTCTGTTGTGTGCTTTAGCTAGTATTGTTTTTAATTAGTTTGTATCATTTTTTATTTCCTTTACTCAGCAGGTCACTCTCTTACACTTTGTTTCCTTTGGAGTGTATTAGTTTTGTTTGTGTGCCTATAACGTGTGTGCATGTATGTTCCTTTTTGTTACTATTTGTCTGATTTTGCATTTATCATTTGTCTGGGGATCATTTTTTTCCCTAAGTTTTTGATTTTTGTGTGTGTGTTCATTTTAATACCCAATACTGCCATAATGAACAGCTTATGGGATCCTGGTTCCGAAACCAGGGATTGGGCCTGAGCCTGTGGGGTGGGAATGCTACCTTCAGGACACTAGACTTTCAGAGAACTCCTCACCTGAGGGGGTATTAATTAGTGAGAATTTCCATGAAGGCCTTCACCTGCATCCAAGACCCAGCACTACTCAGCTGCTGGCAGGGCTCAGCACAAGGTGTGTCACCTAAACAACATGCAAGACAAGAACATAAACCCAGTCATCAGCAGTCTTCCCGAAGACGTCCCAGAACACCACCTCACACAGCCTTGCCCATGAGAGGGGGAAATACCTTCTCTCTCCAGAAGGCAGTCCCTCCCAATGCGAAACCCACACAAACCACAGAACTGACCTCACCCACCAAGGGCAGAGACCAAAAATAAGAGGCACTATGACTGTGTAGCCTGGGGAATGGAGAACTCAAACACAGCAAGTTAGATAAAATGAAAAGACAGAGAAATGCTGTGTAAATGAAGGAACAAGGTAAAAACCCACAAGACCAAATAAATGAAGAGAAAACAGGTAAACTACCTAAAAAGAATTCAGAGTAATTATAGTAAGGATCATCCAAAATCTTCAAAACAGAATGGAGGAAATACAAGAATCATCTAATACATTTCATAAGCACCTAGAAGAAATAAAGAATAAACAAACAGTGACAAATAACAAAATTAATGAAATTTAAAATCCTCCAGAAGGAATCAGTGGCAGAATAATTGAGGCAGAAGAACAGATAAGTGAGCTGGAAGATGGAATTGTGGCAATAACTGCTGAAAAGCAGAATAGAGAAAAAAGAATAAAAAGAATTGAGGATTGTTTCAGAGACCTCTGGGACAACATTAAATGAACCAACATTTGAATTATAGTGACTCAAGAAAAAGAGGAGAAACATAAAGGATTCGAGAAAATTTTTAAGAGATTATAGACAAAAATTTTCCTAATATGGGAAAGGAAATAATCAAGTTGCAGAAGGGCAGAGTGTACCATTCAGGATAAATCCAAGAAGAAACATGTGGAGAAACATATTAATCAAAATTTAAAAAAATTAAACACAAAGAAAAAATATTAAAAGCATCAAGGGAAAATTAATAAGTAAATATAGGGGAAACCCCATACAGTTAACAGCTGATCTTTCAACAGAAACTCTGCAGGCCAGGAGAGAATGACAGGATATATTAAAGTAATAAAAAGCAAAAACCTGCATACAACATTACTATACCTGGCAAGAATCTCATTCATAATTGATGGAAAAATCAAAAGCTTTACAGACAAACAAAAGTTAAGAGAATTTAGCACCATCAACTATAGAACAAATGCTAAAAGGACTTTTATAGGCAGGAAAGACAAAAAAAGGCAAAGACCTATAAATACAATAGTTACTTTAAATGTAAATGAATTAAATGCTCCAAACAAAAGTCTCAGAAAGGCTGAATGGATATAAAAACAAGAAAAACTTCAAATACACAACCTAACCTTACACCTAAAGCAACTATATAAAGAACAAAAAATGCCCAGAGTTAGCAGAAGAAAAGATATGATAAAGATCAGAGAAGAAATAAATGAAAAAGAAAGGAAGGAAACAAGAGTAAAGATGAATAAAACTAAAAGCTGTTTTTTGGTGAACATAACCAAAATTGAAAACCAACAGGCAGACTCATCAACGAATAAGACACATTCATCAAAGGGAGAAGACACAATAAACAAAATCAGAAGTGAAAAATGATAAGTTATAATAGACTCCATAGAAATATAAAGAATCATAAGAGATTACTACAGGCAAATATAAGCTGATAAAGTGACAGTGTGGATGAAATAGACAGATTCTTAGAAAAGTTTAACCCTCCAAGACTGAACCATGAAGAATCAGAAATTTTGAACAAGCCAGTCACAAGCACTAAAATTGAAACTGTGACAAAAAATCTCCCCAAAAGCAAAAGCCCAGAGCCAGAAGTTATTGAAGTGAATTCTATCAAACATTAGGGAAGAGCTAATGCCTAAACTTCTCAAAGTCTTCCAAAAACTTGCAGAGGAAGGAACACTTCCAAACTCATTCTCCAAGGCCACCATCACCCTGATACCAAAACCAAAGATATTACAAAAGAAAAAAAAGGAAATTACAGGCCAATATCACTGATGAACATAGATTTAAAAATTCTCAACAAAATTCTAGCAAACAAAATCCAACAACATATTAAAAGGGTCATACACCATATTCAAGTTGGTTTTATCCAAGGGATGAAAGAATTCCTCAATATATGCAAGCCAATCAATATGATACACCAATAGTAACAAATTAAAAGATAAAAGATAATCTCAACAGATGTAAAAAAAGCATTTGACAAAATTCAGCACTCATTTATGTTAAAATTCTCCAGAAAATCAGCATATAAGGAACCTACCTCAATATAATAAAGGCCATATATGAAAACCCAACTGAGACCAAACATTATTCTCAATGGTGAAAAACTGAAAGCATTTATTCTAAGATCAGGAAAAAGACAAGGGTGCCCACTCTTGCCACTATTATTCAACATAGTTTTGAAAATCCTAATCATGTCAGTCAGAGAAGAAAACAAAATAAAAGGATTTGAGATTAGAAAAGAAGTAAAGCTCTCACTGTTTGCAGATGACATGATACTATACATAGAAAATACTAAAGACACTATCAGAAAATTACCAGAGTTAATCAGCGAATTTAGTAAAGTCAAAGGATACAAAATCAATATACAGAAATCCCTTGCAGTACTATGTACTAACAATGAAAATTCATAAAGAGAAATTAAGGAATCGATCCCACTAACAATTGAAACAGAAGAATAAGATACCTAGGAATAAACCTACCTAAAGAGACAAAAGACTTGTATGCAGAAAAATATAAGACACTAATGAAATAAATCAAAAACAACACAAACAGATGGAAAGACATATCATACCAACATACCATCTTCTTGGATTGGATGAATTAATATTGTCAAAATGACTACACTACCCAAAGTAATCTACAGATTCAATGCAATAGCTATCAAATTATTAACACCTATATGGGAGCCTGGTGTGCTGCAATTCATGGGGTCGCAAAGAGTCGGACACGACTGAGCGACTAAACTGAACTGAACTGACTGATATGGAATCTAGGAAAATGGTAGTGAGTCACCTATGTGTAGGGCAGCAGTAGAAATGCAGACATATAGAACAGACTTGTGGACACATCAGGGGAAGGAGCGGGTGGAACAGATTGAGAGAGTAGCACGGAAACATATACATTACCAGATGCAGAACAGATAGCCAGTGGGAATTTGATGTATGATGCACGGAGCTCTACTTGGTGCTCTGTGACAGTCTAGAGGGGTGGGAGATTCAAGATGGAGAGGATGCATGTATTCCTGATGATAGATGGCAGAAACCAGTACAACATTGTAATTATCCTCCAGTTAAAAATAAATACATTAAAAAAAAAAAAAACTAAACTGAAAAAGAAAAGAAAGACTGTAATTTATATTCACAAGTCAGGATAAGTTAATTCAGCAGGCACTTGAAAGCCCTCAGGTAATTTCCAGATTACCAGTAAGATTGTTTATGAAGTGAATGTGCCATTCTTGACATTTTGTAAAGATATTTTAATGCCTTATTAACATATCCTCCTTTGGAGCCTCCCCCGCAGTCAGTCTTCCCATACTTCCTGAAATCTCAATATCAGTTTTTAAAACTGATGTAGAAAATGCAGACATTGTTTATTTGTATCTGTTCCTAACGAAAGCTGCTGATAATCTGGGCTATTTTGAATCCTGTGGAAGTATTATCCACCAAGTAACTGACTGCCTTGAGTCACAGCTCACTTCAGACCCTCACAGTCATTTCCTTATTTATAGTAAATAACAGGCCAGTGAAACAGTGTGAATGGCATAGCTTGTGTAAGTATCATTTTGTGATAAGGCTGCTCTAACAATAGTTTGGAGCTATAAATACNTTTTGAATCCTGTGGAAGTATTATCCACCAAGTAACTGACTGCCTTGAGTCACAGCTCACTTCAGACCCTCACAGTCATTTCCTTATTTATAGTAAATAACAGGCCAGTGAAACAGTGTGAATGGCATAGCTTGTGTAAGTATCATTTTGTGATAAGGCTGCTCTAACAATAGTTTGGAGCTATAAATATTTGTTAATACCTATTACAAATCATGTAAATGGAGAAATGTCATTTTTTAAATGAACATAGTGTGCATATTAAAATTTAGAATCCTATACAGCACTTTTATTGAACTTCTGTCAAGTCAATCAGTGGACTTAAGTTGAAATGAAACTCAAGGAAGCAAGTGATATTAATATTCAACTGAAGAAGCAACAGACTGAATGAGATAAGCAGTTTGAAAAGTTTAAAGGTTTAAAATATGTTTTAATTTCCATTAGACTCACTTACACATTCATATTACAAGCATATCCTAGTGTATAAACTATTTAATATATTCATTTTCCTTTCAAAATATAATGAAATAAATTACTAAATGTTAAGAAAATGAAAATTATTTGTGACTTGAGTTTTTATATTTGGCAAATCAGTTCTGCAAGAAAGAAAACTAGTGTTTATTTGTCAGAAAAGTGGGATTCATTTCTGGCGCACAGGATTTGTCATTTTCCTCCAGATCCTAAATATGAAATGGTAAAAAGTTAAAATTTGGGGATTCCAAACTTTCTCAAGTTTTTTTGAAAACAATTTCTGGTCAATAACTTTGTTACTGTGCATCCAAAGAGAACAACATAAAACCTTCATTGTTTCCCTACTGTTTACAGTTTATTTGTCAGAAAAGTGGGATTCATTTCTGGCGCACAGGATTTGTCATTTTCCTCCAGATCCTAAATATGAAATGGTAAAAAGTTAAAATTTGGGGATTCCAAACTTTCTCAAGTTTTTTTGAAAACAATTTCTGGTCAATAACTTTGTTACTGTGCATCCAAAGAGAACAACATAAAACCTTCATTGTTTCCCTACTGTTTACAATTTTTACCATCATTAGTTTCAAACTTGGCTCTCAACACAATCAAGTTCTTGATGTGTTTCTGATTTAAGTAACGCAGTAGCTTTCTGTTAGTAACTGTGTCTTCTTAATAAGGCAGAAACACATATTTATTTATGTATGCAAAGTCTAAAAACTAAAAGTTACATTATATAAAAATATGTATTTAAGTGGAATGTCTAAAACTAAAAATCTCATCAACCTGTTGGTGTACTACAGTTACAATATTTGATTTTTTACAAGAACAAATTTTTAGTGGTTAAAAATAACTTTCTTCTAAATAATATGGCCATGTCAGTTGATGACATTATTTTTACATGATCTTGTTTTTGACCTTCAAAGTTTGAAAGAGCGAAGAGATTGTTTTCAAAATGTTCTTGAGAAAATCTTTGTGAAGTACTAGGTGAGAGCAATTATATGATCCTATCCCTTTAAAAAGTGACATGCCAGAAAGCTAATTTTAGTTTCTTCCAAAAATCTTATAATTAAATGAAAATCTGACTCCTAATTAGGTATCAATAAACTAGGCTTCTTCAGGAAATTCATGTTCCTAATTCTTTAATTATACTATTTAACTTTCTTTGAAGAAATTACTTTGTAAATTCTGCATTTTTTGTTTTAATAAACCAAAGAAAATAGATACCATCATGTTTTATGTAAACTGCAGTGCTAATTGGTCATGTGCAGCTGCCAGGCAGGCTACATTCTGAGGGCTGGGGACAGTATGAATATTGTTTGGTGCAGTATCAATTTTATGTAGAAAAATCGATTATTGCAAGTATTCAATGAGCTGTTAGAATAAGTTTTCAGAACTAGCAGGGCCTCTAGTAACCATCTGGGCTAATTGTTTGCAATGTTTTCACCAGTAACAATACTTTTATTATTTTAATTGTAGATCCTAGAGATTTTGAAGGATTTAAAATGAGTGAACAAGCTGAAATGTATACTGTTATTTTGAATACTGGAAAACATTTTTAAAAAAAAGAAAATGTGGCTGTTACCAACAGCAAAAAAAAAAAAAAAAAAANGGGCTAATTGTTTGCAATGTTTTCACCAGTAACAATACTTTTATTATTTTAATTGTAGATCCTAGAGATTTTGAAGGATTTAAAATGAGTGAACAAGCTGAAATGTATACTGTTATTTTGAATACTGGAAAACATTTTTAAAAAAAGAAAATGTGGCTGTTACCAACAGCAAAAAAAAAAAAATAATAATCACATGGATTTTTAATTTATGAAGATCTCTGTTATATTGGGGATTCTGGTTAGGAATTATGAATCAATCTCAGTCCCTCACTGTACAGAACAAAAGTTGTGCCAATGTCATATGGGGTTATACAGTTAAAGGGAGGTTGCACTGGAAAGAGATATCAAGAATATCACTCAATATCCAGTTCTATGTTTCCTATTTTCTTTTGACTACTACACTCTTATAGACCTTTAGGCCCTTACTTGACTTGCATGTTTATCAGTAATACCCTCCTCCCTCTTTTCAATGCTTCTTCAAGGAGAATACAAATTTCATCTCCTGTGAGGCATCTCCTGATTTCTATTCCCTGCCATGTTCGGGTAGAAACAATGTGCTATTCCCTGTGCTTATGTTACATGTTACAGCATTTGTCTTCTGTCCTGACTGATGGTTCACAAGTATCTGTCCAATTAGATTGAAAGGCTCCCAACTGTAGGTAGAGTCTCTGGTTCCTCTTTGTAATTCTATTGCCTGCTTAGGTTGACTTCAATGTGCCTGCCACATAAGGCTTGTGCATGGTGTATAATCATGACCTGCTCAAAATACTGAAAGTATCCAATTGTATTTATGGTCAGCATAATCATAAAATTTACTTAGCTACATTTATACATTTCTCACAGCAAAATATGTTTATACTGAATAACTGAAATTCAGTACAAAATGGTAGCTTCAGAAAATCCTGTATTTTGCTAATAAACTGACTAGTGAATTTCATTATTCAGATAGAAAAACATATGGTTCTTTTATGAAAAAAGTGTAGCAAAGACATTAGAAAAGTAACTATGTTAATACCATGTTGAAGTATGTGCCAAATTTATAGAAAATTGTGTATATCAACTATTATGGACTACTAATTTCCAGCATCATCCTATTATTTTTTTACAGATCCCATCCTAGTGGGTACAAGGAGAAAAAAAATTGCTGTCTTTCAGTTTATTCAACATAAGTACAACTTCCTACATTATCTAGTGAATTTAATGAACTTCTTATATACTTGCAACAAGTTGTCAAAGTACTCTTTCTTTGAAACGAGATAGTGGTAAAGATAGGGCAGAAGTACAGTGCAATGGTTCTCAGTTTGAGATTTGCTGTCAACTAAGTCTGAATCTTTACTTTGCCAATTGCAGCTAGGTGACCTTGGGGAAGTTAGTTAATCTCTTTAAGCTCCAATTATCTCATTAAAAATAGAGCTAATAATAGAACTGATTTTATAAAGTCGTTAAAACAGTTAAATAGAATAATGCATAGAACGTATTTTGTGCCACACTTGGCGAAATAGCAACAATAAATGCAATTAACTAATACTGCTAAAATTGTGGAGTGGTTATTATTGTCATTATTGTCATAGAAATAAGAACAGAAGGGACATTAGTGATAATTTTAAAACAAATCCTTTATTTTACAATTGAGGAAATGGAAGTTTAGAACAACTGTAAGTCTTGTTCAAGTTTGTTTATGTAGTAAATGATTAAACTAGTAGTTTCCAGGTGTCCAGAATTGCAGGTCAGCGTTCTTTATATTCTTCACTAAAATGACTATTAAAATTCATCTTCTATGTAATTGATTTACCACAAACAAAACCATTTCTTACTTCTAGAATTATTTCCTTTGTGATGGTTTATTTGAGTGAAGAAAAGTGGCAGAAAACTGATGATCATGATATTTGGGTAAACTGTGAAAATTGTTTTAAATCCTTTAGATGACATTATGTTTTTCATCCTCATCCTCCCATGATACACACCTCTCAGAACATGCTATTGCTTGCCAACAAATAGAAAATATCCCGTCTGAGATAACTTGCACCCAGAGATAGGTCCACATACATATTTACTTAAGGACAATATTCCAGTATCTGTCCTTCATAAACAATCCCCAACCTCAGGTCAGTTTCTGCTATAGACATATCAGTTGTCAGAATTTTAACACTTGCTCTGATTCTGGAAACTCCTCCACTACCTTTCAAATTTCTTATTTGCTTTTAATTATTTGTAAATGCAAAGCTAACTTTCAAAGAATTTTTTCCTATATACATTAACTACTTTAATCGACCAACATTGTTTTTTTTTTTTTAATCCTGTTTCCTCTGTATTTTTTAAGAAAGCTATTTTCAGTTTGTCAGCCAAGAAAATTATGTATTCTTTTTCAGAAATCTTATAGCCTGTTGACACAAGATACAGAAATTAAAGGGGACCACTTAGAGCAGGAATCAAAGTGGTAGAAACTGTGTGAATGCATCTCCACCTCTCCTAGATATTTTTAAAACTAAATTACCTCTCTGTTCTTTTTTTTATTATTATTTTTGCTTTATTTTACAATTCTGTATTGGTTTTGTCATACATTGACATGAATCCTCCACAGGTGTATATGAGCTCCCAATCTGAACCCCCCTCCCACCTCCCACCCCATATCACGTCTCTGGATCATCCCCGTGTACCAGCCCCAAGCATCATCCTGCATCCTGTATCGAACACAGACTGGCGATTCGTTTCTTACATGATAGTATACATGTTTCAATGCCATTCTCCCAAATCATCCCACCCTCTCTCTCTCCCAGAGTCCAAAAGTCCGTTCTATACATCTGTGTCTCTTTTGCTGTCTCGCACACAGGGTTATCATTACCATCCTTCTAAATTCCATATATATGTGTTAGTATACTGTATTGGGGTTTTTCTTTCTGGCTTACTTCACTCTGTATAATTGGTTCCAGTTTCATCCACCTCATTAGAACTGATTCAAATGTATTCTTTTTAATGGCTGAGTAATACTCCATTGTGTATATGTACCACAGCTTTCTTATCCATTCATCTGCTGATGGACATCTAGGTTGTTTCCATGTCCTGGCTATTATAAACAGTGCTGCAATGAACATTGGGGTACACGTGTCTCTTTCTATTCTGGTTTCCTCGGTGTGTATGCCCAGCAGTGGGATTGCTGGGTCATATGGCAGTTCTATTTGCAGTTTTTTAAGGAATCTCCACACTGTTCTCCATAGTGGCTGTACTAGTTTGCATTCCCATCAAGAGTGTAAGAGGGTTCCCTTTTCTCCACACCCTCTCCAGCATTTGCTTGTAGATTTTTGGATCACAGCCATTCTGACTGGCATGAAATGGTACCTCATTGTGGCCTTGGTTTGCATTTCTCTTTAATGCCATTTTTGATCAATTACTTTTGGAAGGTGTTCATATTTATTTTAACCTAGAGGTAATATTAAATACATGCACTGAATTTAAGTGAGCAGATGAACAGCTATAAGTCCTTTATTATATACACTTTACTTTTTCTATTTAGATTACAGTATTCTTAGCAAAGCAATATATAATTCAGATCCTAAGAGAAAAATGGTTTAAAAAATACCTAAGAGATACTACAAATATCCTGATTTAAATGAAATTGCATATATATTTCTGCATCTAGATTTTAACTCAAACTTTTATAAAAATGATTTCCTATGTAATTATAGTTTTAATGCCTGCATAATATTACATAATTTGAATGGCCATAATTAACATTTCTTGTTTTGTAGGACGCAGGTTACTTTCAATATTAGGCTATTATAAATAATATTTTAATAAATATATTTAAATAAATGTCTTTTTTACATTTCAATCTTTAAAATTTAGCAGCATAGAAATACAAATACTAAGACAAATAATATAGACATTTAAAGCATATTATTTTTGTCAAATAGGATAAGTGCCTCTCATATATCAGGTAATCAAAAATGAAAATGGTATTTCTTATTGTGTCTTTTACTTGCACAACTTTCATTATTAATAATGTAAAATATTCTTTATTTCATTAGTGATTATGTTTCTAAATAAATGAATACATTATAATTTATTCATGAACTATGTTTATTGAGATTTTTTTCTCTTTCATTGATTTCTAAGTTTGAATTATTTTGCTTAAAAAAATATGCTCTACTAATTTGTTTTGTTTGCTATTTACTCATCTTTCTCCAAATTATCTAAGCAAAGTTGTTTGCTTATGTGAACTTTAAGATTGATTTTTAAATTTCCTAAAGGTATTCTATTGGGATTTTGTTTGAAATTAAATTAAATGTATAAAAAATTTGGAAGTAAATTTTTTTCCAGTCTTCCCATTCAAATATTTAGTTACTCATTCCATTAAGTCAAACAAAATATTATGTCTTATTCATTTCTTATTAAGCTGATTCTCAGTGATATTTCACATTTGTTCCTATAAAGTAATTTTTCTACTATAACTTCTAATTGGTTATTACTTGTAAAACGAAATCTTTGGATTTTGGTTTGCTTGTATCTGGGCAGTATATTCAAAAATTTTACTTCTTTTTGTCTCCAGTTAATTTTCTTATGCTCCATTTACTATCGTTTTCTTTCCTCAGTCCACCTATAAAGTAATCTTTCTACTATAACTTCTAATTGGTTATTACTTGTAAAAGGAAATCTTTGGATTTTGGCTTGCTTGTATCTGGGCAGTATATTCAAAAATTTTACTTCTTTTTGTCTCCAGTTAATTTTCTTATGCTCCATTTACTATCGTTTTCTTTCCTCAGTCCATGGGCAAAATTCATTTGCTTATCTGCTCTTCAGTTCAGTTCAGTTAAGTCACTCAGTCGTGTCCGACTCATTGCAACCCCATGAATCGCAGCATGCCAGGTCTCCCTGTCCATCACCAACTCCCGGAGTTCACTCACATTCAAATATTCAAAAATTTTACTTCTTTTTGTCTCCAGTTAATTTTCTTATGCTCCATTTACTATCGTTTTCTTTCCTCAGTCCATGGGCAAAATTCATTTGCTTATCTGCTCTTCAGTTCAGTTAAGTCGCTCAGTCGTGTCCGACTCATTGCGACCCCATGAATCGCAGCATGCCAGGTCTCCCTGTCCATCACCAACTCCCGGAGTTCACTCACATTCAAGTCCATCGAGTCAGTGATGTCATCCAGCCATCTCATCCTCTGTTAACCCCTTCTCCTCCTGCCCCCAATCCCTCCCAGCATCAAAGTCTTTTCCAATGAGTCAGCTCTTCACATGAGGTGGCCAAAGTACAGGAGTTTCAGCTTTAGCATCATTCCTTCCAAAGAAATCCCAGGGCTTATCTCCTTCAGAATGGACTGGTTGGATCTCCTTGCAGTCCAAGGGACTCTCAAGAGTCTTCTCCAACACCACAGTTCAAAAGCATTAATTCTTCAGCACTCAGCCTTCTTCACAGTCCAACTCTCACATCCATACATGACCACAGGAAAAACCATAGCCTTGACTAGACGGACCTTAGTCGGCAAAGTAATGTACAATGGTGCAAATAATAGCATGGCAGCAAACTTAGATGGAACGTAATTCACTTTAATAGAATAATATGTCTACAATAATAATTTTACCAAGGCATAGCTTCCCTCATTTTTCCATTAATAACAGTCTTCTGAAATCTGAACTGCATACCAGCTAACATCACTTAAACTACTTTTTTAGCCTAATATTTATTTTCAATATATTCAGATGCTAATCAATGTGATAGGAATAGGATGAAAATAGCTTGCTATGTCACCAGTGATTTTCCAATTATCAAATTAGTTAATTACTTAATTCATGCTAATCACTTGTTGAATTCCAATGAGCACTCTTTAGGATATGTCATATTTTTAGAACCTAACAGTGCAGTTTTCTTCATCTTCTTCATTACTGGTATCTGTCTCACTGGTTATCTCACCCATCTTTCCACATTCTTCCATTAGATCTCTTGAGTGATCTAGAGATTACTATGATGGCTCCTTTTCTACCCATAGATTAAATATTGGTATTTCCATGAGGGTTTCTTGATTCATATTATCCCTCTGTTCCCCACAACCCCCGCCCAACTCGAACTTTTTTTATGTTATCCTCTTGAGCAATCCAAAATGTTTCACAGACTCAAATGTGACCTGTACATGACAGATTCCCAAATTTATATGTTCGCTATCATCTATTTCTAGAACTACATTGCTAATTATGTACTTGTCACTTCTACCTAGATGCCTGACAAAATGTTTGAAATCAGTCCAAATGGATTCTTTATATTTTTCCTTAAAATAATCTTTCCTGTTGGATTTTTTTTTGGGGGGGGGTGGGTAATGGCTTCATGGCCTCATTAAAAAATAATGATGCTCTATGATAACAGTGATATAATAGTAACAAGAAACATTTTTTTAAACACTTACTATATTCCAGGAACTATTTAAAGAGCACTGCATATATTAATTCATGAAATCTCCCCAAAATCCTATGAGGTAGAAATAGTTATTATCCTAACTTATAAGTAAGAAAATTTAAGCACAAAGAATTTGAACATTTGCCCAGTGATATGAAAAGTGGTGAAACCACTTATAAAGAGTCTCATTTCACTACAGATTCTGTTGTTCAGGATTTCTTTTTTTAAAGCCACAATTCTGTTATTCCAAGCTAAAAACATCAGAGGCATCCCTGAGTCATTGCTTCTTATATTCCTAAATAATTTACCAAACCTATCATTTTGGTCTTTCACATATCCTTAGGTGACATCCTTCTCACCACCTCTATGGTCTCTGTTATTTTAAGCAACCACCAACTCAGTATGGCAAAGATCATCTCAAGTATTTGATTGTCTTCAGTAATGCCTTTAATATAGTCAGGCATGATTTAATCATTCCTATGTTTAAAATCTTTCCATGATTTTTGTTCTGTACGGATAAAATTTAAACTCCTCAGCAAAGTACACAAGATGTTTTATATTCTAAATTTGTCTTATATTTCCAAACATTTCATGCTTGCTCCTCAATCTTACCTCTAATATATGCTCCTAGTTGTACTGAGGGGCTTACCTGGTTGTTCAGTGGTAAAGAATCTGCCTGCCAATGCAGGAGATGTGGGTTCGATCCCTGGGTCAGGAAGATCCCCTGGAGGAGGAAATGGCAACTCACTCCAGAATTCTTGCCTGAAAAAACCCATGGACAGAGGAGCCTGGAAGGCTACAGTCCATGGTGCTGCTCATAGTTGGACATAATTTAGCGATTGAGCACACACACAGTTGTACTGAACTACTTGTCCTTATCTAAATATATATATATACATATGTGTGTATGTGTATATATGTACGTATTCATTAGGTTGTATGTGTGCATGTATAGGTTGTATACATATATGTGTATATACACAACTTAATGAGCATATATATATATATATATAAACATATTCATTGGGCTAGGATTGTGTCTTCATTTACATCTACATTTTTGATTTTTAACAAAATACAATACTCTACACATGGCAGGTATTGAATAAGCTTTGGTTGAATACATGAATGAATTAAGAAAGCAATGACAGAATAAAAAAATTTTAGGCAACCATTTTTTATGGTTTGATATTAATTAATTTGGTTCAACCTCTCACAACTGAGAGAATCTGAGTATGTGAGATTCAGGTATTAGGCAAAATTCTAGAAGAGGTACACCATGCTCAGCTCCTTGAAAATTTAGGGAGTAGAATGAGGAAAATATTTATGATGTATATACTCCAAGTAAAGTTATTCTCAAGTAGTTCTGAAGACACAGTATATACACTTGTATCAGCTACAAGATTTCTCCATACTTTCTCAGCTTACTAATTACCGGGGCTTGCTTTTCTTTTATGGATGCTTGTATATGGGAGTCCCATTGTTTTAGGAAGTTTAGTGGATTCTAAATTCACCATCATGATTGCAACATAGAAGAATATGTTAAATTAGGAGAATGGTGGCCTCTTTTAATAGTAATTTAGGAGCAGTTATGGATATAAAGCCTATGGATGACAATAGTTAGTATCAGAAGATAATATTATACCTGTGTTTCAACAGGTCACACATGTTGGCGAACAAGAGGTAAAGACGCAATTAGTGTCTACTTGTTAGAAATGTCTCATAAATATTAAAATAATTTTGAGTATTATTCTCCTTAGTTCTAGTTTTTTACTTGAATTTCTAGCTTGTCTGTGTTTTCTCAGTTGTGTCTGACTCTTTGCAACTCTATCAATGGACTGTAGTCTGCCAGGCTCCTCTGTCCAAGGGATTTACCAGACAAGAATACTGGAGTGGCTTGCCTTTTCCTCCTCCAAGGGATCTTCCTGACTTAGGGATTGAACCAGCAACTCCAGCTTCTTCTGCATCACAGGCTGATTCTTTAACTTCTGAGCCACCAGGAAAGCCTGAACTTCTAGCCTACTGATCTATTGAATACTCATTTTAATGTGAACCTCACTAAAGTACATTTAGGAAATAAATGAAAGTATATAAAATTCTAAACACAAAGAAAAAAGAAACTAAAAGTAAACCAAGACAATTAACTTTCTCAATTATTTTCCTTCTGTAAGATATATTTTGGACTAAACAAAATATCACTCAAAAAAAAATCAAGGTTATATAACTTCAGAGAATGCAACAGTGACCCAAGTCATTTAGCTGCTCAAATATCTGGTAGGTGAAATGACAGAATCTAAATCATAAATTGGCTAGGAAGAGAAAAATAAAATTTTTGGATTAGAACAGTTGCTTGATAAATGTATCCTACTTTTCTTCAATGTTTATGTTTGATAAATGGCCAGACTTTGCCATGACTTTGCCTTGACACTTATCTCATAGTCAGTGGCCATTATTTTGTGACAACAATCTGTTTCTTTCTGTTATCTTGTAGCTCATAATTGTTAAGTCTTCTTACTGACTTTCTCTCAGTTTTGTACTTTATGACATATAGGCCAAAACTTTCAAATGAAGTATTTTAAGCATATGACTTATAACTAAAATTAAAAAAATAATAGGCTTAGAAGCAGCTTTGTGGCTTTTTATGCACATAATCTCTAGAGGGAAAATTTTACAGAAAGCAAAGCAAAGCTGACATTTTAAAAAATTCAAACTTCTCTAAACTCCATATAAATTCCTCAGAAAGTTCATAGACTGGCAGCTCAAGGAGACACAGCAGTATTTAGCTCATTACCATACTGATCACACCCCATTGTATTATATGGAGTAGCCACATTGCCAGTTTCTTAGAAAACTGAGCAAGTTGCCAGGAATTTGTAACCATCAGCATTCTCCTCCCCAAATATATATATTCTTTTCTTTCCTAAGTGTTACTGATCTTGTGGCTATAGGAGGCTTACTAGAGCACACTAGAAACAGCAGAATTGTAGGATAAATCCTCTAAGAGGGTATTGTTTGTTTGGATAGTTCCTTTTAAAACATTTAAACTGAACAACTGGACAATCAATTATACTGATAAGACCTGAACTAGCTTCCATGACCATCCGATTTAACTGTTCTGTTTTATAGAAGAAACTAAAGTCCAGAACATTTTTATAACATGTCAGGTCTACTTAGAAAGAAAGGAAAAGCCTTCATTTCATGTAAAACAAATGACTCTTCCAGAAATATTTAACTCAGTGTTCTTTCTACTTATCATTGTTCTTAGAAGTCACATGACTGCTCGCTAAAAATACAGGTTTCTTGATCTCTACCAAATTCGGGGTGAGGCCAAGGATTCTACATTTTCACAGTCTAGGAGATTCTGATATCTAGAGGATGCTGATGTAACCAGTCTAATAATATATTTTAACAAATAGTGTTCTTTATCATGTCTCTTCATAAATATAATATTATCTTCCTCAGGGCTTTGGTTGACAAACTAGATTTATCAGTAATGGGATTTCCTAACCATTCAGCTTCAGAAATATCTAATGGAGACTGAAGCTGGGAGGGGAGGGAGTGATGTGTGTGTGTGTGTGTGTGCATGTGAGCACATGAGCACATGCACACACAGGTGAAAGCTAAATATGAAGAATGGTTTGGTAGGACCGTGGTCTCAAACAAGCCAAGAGCATCATAGATTGATTCAAGACCCAGATATTGTTATACAGTTAGTTGGCTCTCCCTATCCATCGGTTCTGCATCTTTGGATTCAATCAACCATTGACCAAATTCTGGAGATGCAGATCCTGGGGATATGGAGGTGGGGTCCTTGTATAAAGGACTTGAGCATCAATGAATTCTGGTACCCTCCAGGGGTTCTGGCCCCAATTCCCTGACTATGAGAAACAACTATATATTAGAACTACTTATATATATATATATATTTTTGGGGGTAATGTAGATTAATGTGTGCTGTTGTCACCAAAGAAAAATGACTTAAAGTTGAGGTCAGTGCCAACTTCTATCATAGGTAATGAGTAGACTCTGTTAAGAGCAACTGGTTGTAACAATGTCATTAGCCCTCAGTTTTTCATTACTGTCCTTACCATGCACTTATCTGTTAGTCACATCCTATTCACGTATTGCCTAAATGGTATGATCATAACATCACTTTCTACATGATCCTGTACTATGCTCCCTGTGACCTCCATTCAGCACACATCCCCATCAGACAGGCCCGACTGCAATAGTCCATTCACAGATAACTTGTTTCCCAGAGAACTACACGACTATAGGTAAACACTGTGATAATCATGTTAACAGGGAGATGAAGGATGAGTTTCCTAGCATAGACAGTTGGTATGGATAAGCAACTTCTCCATCAGTGGTTAACCTGAGCTAAGCAAAATGTGAGATGCCAATATTTCTGGATTTGAGTCCCAATATCCTATGCATTTGGCAGCAATTGTGCCAGTATTAGTTATAAATGGATCCACATAGGTGGTACCCCTGAGAATGTAGCCAAGAGTTTACTGGTTCAAACATTCAAATCATCTCATTGTCTCTTTTTGAGTCTTTTCCAGTGAGTTATCAAGAATTACTTTCATAGACTGTTGCCCACCAGGATCCTCTGTCCATGGGATTCTATCCAGGCAAGAATACTGGAGTGGCTTGCAATTTCCTCCTCCAGGAAGTCTTCTTCACCCAGAGATCGAACCCCAAGACTCCAGTGTCTTTTGCATTGCAGGCAGATTTCTTTACTGCTAAGCCATCTGGGAAGACATAACTGAATCATTCCACTGTGCAGCAGAAATTAATGCAACATTATAAATCAACTATACCTCAAAAAAATCTTTTGCAGAATTTGCTTCAATGACACCAATGTAAAGATATTGATATTCACATACTATAATAGGTAAATTATAAAATTAAAGAAAGATACACGTTTGCTATTCCTGTAATTCTATGATTAAAAAAAAACCGTGTGATTACTAGTGAATTTCAAGTTTAATGACCACGAAACATAAAATGCATCATGTGTACAAACTCACCCATGGCCTTTTATAATACTTTTGTCAAAACAAAGCGAAACAAAACAAAATGACAACACATTTACTGTCTTCAAACACCTTGTCTGAATGTTATAAAAGGTCTTTTTAATTAATTGAGTTCTGTGATGTGGATGTCCAGCTAGTAATGTCTCTGCAGATGGCAGGTGTACTGCAAGTTCCAAATAACCTTAAATAAAAATAAAAAGATAAGGGTTTACTTATTTTAAATATTCTATTAATATGTTAATGATGTTAGAAGCCCTAAACAATTCAAAATAACCTTTGTGTATTCAATGGTTCTGTGTTTTATGTTGTGTCATTAAATCTACATTAGTATGTAAATGTTATTACTGTAATATTACTTGGTACTTGAAATGAATTTAACTAGGTATTCATATTCTGTGGAATATTCTGGGATTAGATAGTTATTGAATTAAAGAGTTTATTTCCAAGGGAAGCCCCCCATAGGTGAGTTTGCATTTGTTCAATTTGACAAACAGAAAGTTTTAATTCAAATCAGGATCACTCTGTGTGTGTAGATAACTGAATGAGAGCAAGATGAAATTTTGTCAGATTCTGCTTCCACAAAATTAGACCTAATAAAGAAATTATGCTATTGCTCAATGCAAACAATAGGCAGTGTGTCTTCATGTGTTTCTTTTATTCTTAAAATCACTAAAGTTTAGTATTAAAGTTCAGGATGTGATTCCAGAGATACACAAATATAAAGATACCATTTGCAATAGTCACCTCAATAAGCCTATTCCAACTGTGCTGCCATGCTGTGGAATATTTTGGCAACTCCATTTAGGGAACTGCTTTTAGAGATCGGATATGACTCACGAAGTCAGTCTCCTTGCTTTATTTTCACACTTCAGGAAAAAAAAGAAAAAGATGTAATTTTTTTTTTTTTTCACTCAGAGGCGACATTGTAGGACAGGCTAAGAAATCATTCCAGAAACTAGTCAAAACAAGAACTAGAAAGTAGTGGTCTTCCAAGGTGACATGAGTCAGAACTGGGCTTCAACACGATGAATGAGGTAAAGATGAACAGCTGATTTTTTAAAACCCTTCTAATCTAAAGGTTATTTTCTGACTCAGGATCCTGTCACACTGCACCATATCAGAGTTCCCCCTTCTTTCTAGATTCCTGTGTGCTTTGTTGTTGTGCTGCTAAGTCATGTCTGACTCTGCAATCCCATGGCCTATAGCCCGCCAGGCTCCTCTGTTCATAGGATTTCCCAGACAAGAATACAAGAGTGGGTTGCCATTTTCTTCTCCAGGTGATCTTCCCAACCCAGGGACAAAACCCAAGTCTCCTGCATTGGCAGGCAGAGTCTTTACCACTGAGTCACCAGAGAAGCCCATCCCCTGTGTGTTAGGCAGCTATTATTCCTCTGCATTATCTCCATGGTCTGGAGTGAAATCATTGCTCCAAAGAAGAATGATATTAACCTGCTGATATGATGACATGAGTCAGAACTGGGCTTCAACACGATGAATGAGGTAAAGATGAACAGCTGATTTTTTAAAACCCTTCTAATCTAAAGGTTATTTTCTGACTCAGGATCCTATCACACTGCACCATATCAGAGTTCCCCCTTCTTTCTAGATTCCTGTGTGCTTTGTTGTTGTGCTGCTAAGTCATGTCTGACTCTGCAATCCCATGGCCTATAGCCCGCCAGGCTCCTCTGTTCATAGGATTTCCCAGACAAGAATACAAGAGTGGGTTGCCATTTTCTTCTCCAGGTGATCTTCCCAACCCAGGGACAAAACCCAAGTCTCCTGCATTGGCAGGCAGAGTCTTTACCACTGAGTCACCAGAGAAGCCCATCCCCTGTGTGTTAGGCAGCTATTATTCCTCTGCATTATCTCCATGGTCTGGAGTGAAATCATTGCTCCAAAGAAGAATGATATTAACCTGCTGATATGCATGCATGCCGGTGTCCAGGTCTGCTGATGGTGGGCCTAACCCTGTTCTCTGACTTCCTGCAGATAGAGTCGCTTCAGATCACAATGGAGAAATGAGTCTTAAGAAAGCTGGCACAAAGGAACCCTGAGGATATTTTGGGAAGATTGCCGGCACCTGATATCATCTAATAAATAGGTAACATCTATTACTTTTAGCAGAAAACACATTGTCTTTCAATATGAGAAACACTCTTGAGGCATTTTCCATTTTAGATCTCAGCCTCCACTATCCTCTACTCACATTTGTTTTTATATCAACTGCAAATACCAATGATTTCCATAAAATACCACATGTAATAAGGTGTTAAAATCATGCAGTGTGTTCTATTAACAGGGCTAAACTCTATTTCTATATTTTCTGTATGACTGCAACTGCCTGTACAGTTTACATATACTCTGATGTATACAACTGTTTAAGGTGTCATTAGTCCTGAGTATTGTCGTAGTTAGTCTAATTTCTTTTTTGGGGATTTCAAAATTCAGTTTGTAAGAGCACAAAATTCCACCGAGTGAGTATGATCAATACAGAAAATATCATTACCATGAGCCAGACAAAGCATTCAACACAAAATATCAAGCAGCAAAACTTTGCCAGGTTTTGCATTGGTCTCCTCCAAGTAACAACATCGCTAATGTTAAAACACACATTAACAAAGGGGGCTACTGCTTGGTCTCACTACATTAAACATTTATAAATTCATTACTTAGTCCTTCAAACATTCATTTATATTTTCTTACACGGAATTATTATGCATTTAGCTTTTATTCATTTTAAAAAGTTCCACTGCATTAGGTCTTCAAAGAGATTTCCAAAGTGTTCAATTACTTTTTCTAACTGTGGCTTTTTCTGTTTCTTGGAAAAAAGCCAGTTTCCCAGTCTTTGCACTTTTACTCTTGCTCTCTTCATCCACTTGTTCTAGGGGTTGTGAAAAGAGGTTTTCTTTCATGACCGCCTCAACAGTGAGGGTTCCTTTCTAGCTTTTAAAAATTCAAGCTTAAAAAAATTTAAACTGGCATCTTTATAATGCCAGTAGCTTTTGCTCAGTGAGGAATCAACCCATCTGAACAATGACTGCTTGTCTAAAGCAACTATTCACAGAAGGTACAGCCTTCTGGGGAATGGGAAAAGTTTTTACCTACTGACAAATGGTAGTTGCACAACAGAATAGAACTGAACCCAAGGCAAAGTGCCTCACGTTTCCAGAGCTGAAATGATGGGATCAGTTACAGTCCTTCCGCCATTGACCCAATATAAAAGGAACACTGACGAATATCAAACAAGATCAAGCGACAGTCCAGATGAGATCTTGTGTACTCCTTTCAAATGTCTTTAATTTACAGCTTTTAAAAATGTTTGGAGTGGTTGGAGACTTATCCCCATGTGTGAATTAAAACTTGATGATGGAACTCTAGTGAGAATCTGAGAGACAGAAAGAATAAATCTTGAGAAAATTGTCTAGTGTGTATAAATAGCTTTAACAGTTACTTCAAAGTTTAGTTTTATGTAATGTCATTTAGGTCTCATGACTTCCAAAGGCCTCTGAAAGAAATATGAACCCCGTGACTATCATCTGTGTTAAGACCTCCTGTGATTTATTGGTCCCTCTCGTTCTATGAAGTACACGAACCAATTAGAAAGAAATAAAAAATGTTTCGCTTTATCTTCCTCACTAGATTAAGCCATCATGACTGCTGGTTTGTGTTTAGATGAGAAAATATTTTAATCTCTTTACCTTATTCTTGATTCCATTGGTTAGAAAAATTGTGGACAGGGCTCAGAGAGGCAGACAAAGTGGGGTGCTTTACTCTCTGGGCTGTCTTACCTATTCCTCTCTCTCCTTCCCCTTCCCATCTAATCCCTCCCTGCGCACAGGCGAAGTTTCAGTGGTAGCTACAGAGACCTTGGATGTAAAAAGGAAGGAAGATAAAACAAATGCAAGAGATTGGTGCAGCCACTACGAAAGATAGTCTAGAGGTTCCTTGAAAAACTAACTGGGCTCCCCAGGTGGCTCATTGGTAAAGAATCTGCCTGCCAATGCAGGAGACGCAGGAGACATTGGTTCAATTCAATCCCTGGGTGGAGAAGATCCTCTGGAGGAGGGCATGGCAACTGGCTCACGTATTCTTGCCTGGAGCATCACCATGGACAGAGCAGTTTGATGGGCTACAGTTCCTAGGGTCACAAAGAGTTGGACAGGACTGAGCACTTATACGTGAAAATAGCTCTAAAAATAGAACTAACATATCATCCAACAATCCTACTCCTGGACATATATCCAGAAGAGATGAAAATCCTAAATTGAAAAGATACATAGACCCCAATGTTCACAACAGCACTATTCACAATAGCCAAGGCATGGAAACACCTAAATGTCAATAAACAGATGAATGGATAAAGATGTGGTGTGTACACACACACACAGAGAATATAAAAAGAATGAAATATTGCCATTTTCCATAACATGGATGAACCTAGAGATTATAACACTGAATGAAATAAGTCAGAGAAAGACAAGAATTATATGATATCTAGTATACGTGGAGTCTAAAAATAATACAAATGAATTTATTTACAAAACAAAAATGGACTCACAGACATAGAAAACAAATTTATAGTTACCAAAAAGGGAGGGATAAATTAGGAGTATGAGATTAATACACACACTACTATAAATACTATAGCTAAACAACAAGGACCTACTCTATAGCACAGGGAACTATATTCAACATCTTATAATAACCTGTAATGGAAAAAACATTTTTTTAAAGGAAAAAACACATACGACTGAGTCATTTTTCTGTATGCCTGAAACGAACATGATATTGTAAATCAACGATACTTCAAAAAATTCAAAAAATTGCAGGCAGGACGGTGGCAGCAGCTGTGAGATAAGAGTAGAACAGGAATGGCTGAAGAGAGACAATGTTTTATAGAAGAAACAGGAAGTTAGCTAAAAAGTAAGGACCTTACATTCCTTCTAGTGCTGTTCTCCAGGATCCCACTATTAGTAAGTGGTAAAGTCAACTCTAAGAAATGTCAGGGCATTTTCTATTAGAACATAAACACATCTAGTTTCTTGGCTGTATCCTGAACAGACTTATAGTGCACAAACACAACACTTTATGAACGTGAATGAACAGAAGCAAAGTTTTTGGGTCAGTTTTATTCTTGAAAACAGGGAAACATTCTGATTACCTTTTATAAGGTCATCTGAACTACGTCTGTATAAACTAAAGAAGGAAAAACTTTAACTTTAGATATTTTTCATATTTTTTCTTATGCTTAATTATATGTATTTGTAGTTGTTTTTGTTTTCTCTACCTTTCCTAAAATCCAAGATATATACTCTAATTATAGCTTTCTTACAGACATCATAAAATGTAAGGGAGCCTAGGTTTTTCAAGGAGGCTTCCTTAAATTGCTTAACACCTCTGATTTATCCAGAGTGCTGTTGCCTCTTTTGATGTCTCATGTTTAGTATTCTCCAAAAGCAGCTTTCCATGGACATATTGCTTTTTATCCTGTGTTCAATTTTCTGTACCAAAGAATTCCCCAGTTTAGCATATGGAAGCAGGAGGTTTTAACCAAGCTTCAGGCATTGAGAGAGAATAATTTTGAACTTTTCATGTGTGAGTTTATAAAACCAATGCTGTAAAATGTGTCCAGTGTTATTCTGATAATGTAGAGTTTCTTAGAAGTGAGTGGCTATAGGAGTGCTTTAGCAATTGAATTTTATTTTTCTATTTCTTTGTTATTCAGGAAATGTGTGGAGTGTGGGGGTTGATGGCTTTCTCTTCACCTTCCAGAATGGTCTAGTTTACTGCTCTTTAACACTTTCTAATATTGGACTTACAAGGAAAGAGGCAGAAACAAACTAAAATAACTTACCACTTTCAAATTTGTTAAACATTTAAAAAGAGATTGATAGTAAAAAAAATGAAATGCATCTGTTTGCATCTATTAAAGCTCTCTTTTATTAATATCACCATACATAATCAAGAAATAGGTATACTGCAACTATGTGATATAATTATTATATTAGATGATGGACTAATAGAGTTAAGTTTTTAGACATTAGTTACATTTGCTTGCATCAAAGTTGCCTTTTCTTCTCAGCTAGTACTATCTTGAGAATTCAATCAGTGAAGGTCATGAAAAAGAGGTTTTAAAACTCCTTGCATGTTTTTTGATCAAGGGAAGTTCATCTAAGTTTCCATGCACAATTAATAAAAGCAAATTAAAAGCTGTTATGCATGTTTATAGACCTTATTCTCTACATGCTATTTTAATACAAATGGCAGAAGAAAAACCATTTCTAGATCTCATATATATGACTTTGATATAGAGATTAACCAAATTCTACTTATTCTTTACTACCCCATTCAAATGGCAACCCACTCCAGTATTCTTAGCTGGATAATCCCATGGACAGAGAAACCTGGCGGGTTACAGTCCATAGCGTCCCAGAGTTAGATATGACTGAAGTGACTTAGCACACACCCCATCCAAGGGGAAGCAAGGCTATGCAAGTGTTTGAGAAGTTTAAAGCAGATGTTGATTATTGTTTCAGCCCCAGGCAAGAGAGTTTCCAAGACAAAAAGCATTAAATGGGACACAAATTATTTTATTAAGGACAATATGCAATGAAAGTATAACAGGCAGAAAACAATTTTAAAATCGTTTAATACAATTTCATAGGATATAAATGTAAAAGAGACATGACAGCTATATTTTCCTTTATTATTCATAAGTGAATTAAAAAACTGAAGTATTCTAATCAGTTCCTTACTGGGGACTGACATAAAATAATCATTTTCACAATTAAAATACAACTGTGGGATATTTTCCTAGATCAGTGCTACTCAAACTGTGGTACAGAATACAAACTATGTGTTCCAATAACCACTGAGATAAGTTGAGAAAGAGAGAATAAGTGTTTAGATACTTTTATAACAATTTGACATGACTAAGATATTCAAATGTGTTTTTCTATTTCACAAAACTATTAGTTGTGATTGTTTGGAAGGAAGAAAATCTCTTCCTGTTAAGAGAGGCTGAAGGGTACTGAATTAAATAATTAAGTGTGCAGTTACCCATGAATGGAACACTAAATCACAAAGTGAACATGGACTGCATTTTTAATGGAGGGAAATGATGGTAAACAGAGCATTATTTCTGTTAAAATACACCTATATATACATGTATGTGTATGTATACATATTTATATGGGCTTCCCTGGTGGCTCAGATGATAGACATATATAATTTTATCTTGTGTTAAACACTGACACAGCTTCCTGGGCTTGTAAAAATTATTAACAACAAACAGAAACATCAATTTAAATAGACTGACAGAAGGGGGAGCTCTCATACCCTATGAAAACAGCAAAGCCCAACAAGAAAGGTTTTAACTTGGCAAAAGATCAGCCAATGAGAGGCTGTCATAACTCAGCCAAAGACAAGTCACTATACTTTGAACTTTCAATTTCTCCTAATTTCTGCTATTACTGCAGAGAGCCAGGATATTGGAAAAGAAATTATTACAAATTTAAACATTTTAGGTTCCTTCAGCCTTCCAAGAGGTTCCAAGGAAATACAGGGGCTCTTCCCAATCTTTCCTCTAAATTAACTTGGAAAAACATTTCTCCAGATTGGCTCTTCCAGTCCTAGTTGATGTGAGAGCCACGCTCTTGGTGCTCAACCTCCCTACTATAGAGAAACCCCTACTTCAGAGTACTAACATATTTCAAATAATGGGGATCTCCAATTAACCTCAAGATGTTCCCACCTCTGAACCTACTCTGTTTTAGGTCTTTTGAGATGTATACACCCAGTCTCCTTAATTTCTTCACCTCTGTTCATTTATTATGATCAGAATCCTTAAGGAAACATCATGCTGATTTTTCGTTTCTCCGAAGAAGAGAAAATAATTCTAGAATTTCATATCAGCTGTCAAAGTAACCAATTAGAGAAATTAAATAACCCTTTGACCTCTTTTATTTACTCCATCTCTGATGACAGAAGAGTTGATTCTGGAAACACTGATTACATGTCCACATCCAATCAACTACCCTCCTCTTACCATCCTCTTTAAGGACAGAATCTCCAACTAATAGTGGCAAAATTCACAGCAAACCTCCCTATCAAGAATCCAGTAAATCCCTCAAAACCTGTCCCCAGAACTAATCAACACCCAAGTAAAGAAGCCCTTCAAGGACTAAAGCCCATGATGGCAAATCAGAAGGCTCAAGGTCTCATTATCCCTTGTACTAGCCCTTCTAACACTCCCATTTACTGGTAAGACAATCTAAGGGCCAAGGGTAGAGATTTGTCCAGGACTTCCAAGCAATAAGCAACACTGTAATCTCTCAAAACCTTGCTGTTCCTAACTCTCATATGCTGTGAAAATCCATTCCCTCTGGAAGCAAATTCTTTATGCAATCAATTCATGCAGTACATTCTTTTCTATTTCAGTTGATGATGGTAGCCAATACCTTTCTGCCTTCACTTGTGTGGAAAAACAGCTCACTTGGACAAGAATGCCTCTCAATTTTAAGAGAGTTCATGTTTCTCATAGATATTGAAGGCTAATCTGAATGATATTAAAGTTCCCTAGGGGCTCTACTTTGCAGCAATATGGGGATGATCTGTTTGCTATGCTTCTTAAGCTTCCTAACAGGAGGAGAGTATCCACTTGCTAACGCTTTTCTATTGAAAGGGACTGAAAGGTACATAAAGTGTCCGAGGGAAAATTGCAGTTTGCCCAAACCCAGATTTGATATTCAGGGCATCTGATATTAGAACAGGGGCTACACCTACATCTAGATAGACTTCATGGTGTCCTAAGTTTCTTAAATCCAAAACTAAGTGCCAACTGTGAGACTTTCTCAGGCTATTGAATCAGCTATCAAATTCCAAATTTCTCTTATGTATGTTTTACTAAAGAATAACAATTTTGACTCAGTTCTTTATTAGAAAAAATAAATGACTTAGTCTTTAAAGCCTTAAAGAAAAGTTTGATGACCCCTCCAGTCTTCAGGCATCCTAATTATCAGATTCCCTTTTTCCTTTTTTTTAATATAAGAAAAAGAAAGGAATGACCTTGAGGTACTCACCACAAAACAACAACAACTCAGAGAGTATAATAACTAGCTTTTGGACCCCATGGAATGGAGATACAGCCTTTGCCTTAGAGTCGTTACTGCCACTGCCCTTTCTGATTAAGGCCAACAAGAAAACAACTGAGGGATCCCCTTTAACCATTTTTGCATTTTGTGCAGTAGAAGCCTTCCCAAATTCTCATCACACTCAACATTTCTCAGTAGCTAGCTCACCTCCTATGAAGCCTTTCTGTTAACTGTTCATTACATAACCCTTTTACATTGTATAACCTTAATCTGGCTACTCTTCTCCTTCCATCACCAAGAAAGTCCTTCATAACTGCTTAATGCTGACAGATCATCCTCTGACTCCTCATAATGATTAGCAGGAAATTCATTTGGGTAACACTGACTTTTCATGGTTCACTGATGGTTCATATTTAAAATGTGACAATGGCAAATATTATGCTGGATATGCTATTACAACTCCTTTTGATGTTATTGGAGCAGCACCTTTACCTATGGCTATTTCATCTCAAAGGGTTTCATTAAATGCTCTTACACAGGCTTCTACTTTAGCCAAGGGCAAACCTGACAATATGTATACTGACAGTAGATATGCTTTCAGAGTAGCTTATGGGCATGTCATAGAAGCAACATGGTTTCCTTACATCCAGGCAAAATCAAATTTAAAATATCTCTGATGTTCAGGAATTATTGGATACAATACCATTACCTGTCATGTCAGCTATTATTAAGATTATGGGGCATTCTAAACTTGACTCTCTAGAAGCTAAGGGAAATCACATTGCTCTCATTTTGGCAAGAAATGCTGCCCTTAAAGGAACAAGCGGCAGCATTGTGTCATGGTCCAAAGGATTATTTCCCCAAATGATAACTTTTAAAAATTGACTAGAGAAGTCCAGTAACTGGCTTCAAAGAAAAAAAAAAAAGAAAAACAAGATGTTGGAAACAGTTGTTGGTTTGATAAAAAGAGAACATCTTAGTTTGGACCAAATACCAACCCAGTTCTTCCAGAATCCCCACTCCTAACCACTGTCCATGCATTAAATCATTGGTCATGATAGACTCTGTGAATCAATATTGGTTGGGGAATATCAACAAGGTCACAAAATTTGCTTACCTCACTTATTTCACTGTTCCAAAATACAAGCCAGGGAAGCCTATTTATATTGTTCCCAGACATTTTAAACTGCCTAATGGACCACTTGAGGTCTGACAATTGGATTTCATACAACTTCTTCCAACTCATGGATATAAGTATGTTTTACTCATGGTCTATGTTTTCACACTGGACTGAAGCCTTCTCTGGAAGATAGGCTACTGCCTCTACTGTAGGTAAAGTCTTTTTCTAAAAAATCATCCCTACCTGGGGGGCTCCTCCTGAACTTCACAGTGACAGAGGAACCCATTTGATTGGTCAGATACTTTGACAAGTCTGTGCTATTTGGGTGGTTTTTCAACATTTTAACTGCACTTAATACCCTCAACCCTCTGGTTTAGTTGCATGTACTAAAGATATTACTAGAGTTTCCCTGGTGGCTCAGTGACGAAGAACATGCCTGCCAGTGTAGACGACATGGGCCTGATCCCTGTGCTGGGAAGATCCCTCGGAGAAGGAATGGCAACCCACTCTGGTATTCTTGCCTGGGACATCTCATGGGGCCTGGTGGGCTACAGTCCATAGCCCAAAGAGTCGGACGACTTAGAGACTAAACAACAAAGGTATTATTAAGATTCAACTGGCAACATTTTAGAGGCATTCCTCCAAATACCTTTGTCATTGTTGTTGTTGTAAAGCATTGCCATTGATCTTTCTAAATCTCATATCCACCCCTTTTTGAACTCATAAACTCTCAGCCTTTGAGACAGTCTTAGGACCCCCAATGCACTTGATCCCTGCCATTTTTGACCCACGATTTATAAAGGGAATGATACTCCAATATTTTGAATGCCTAACAGCTTCTATTAAAAATAATCAGGTTTTGGTAGAACAATGTTTCCACAGTGCACTCTCACAACACGAAGACCTTAAGCATCACACCTGGCAACCTGGAGATTTTTTCTATTGGGAAGACACCTCCAGAAAGACTTTCTTCAACCTTGCTCGAAAGATCCCCATTAGATACTGTTAAGCAACTGCTTTCTCCCCAGCTCTTGGGGATAACTCTTTGTTTCATGTGACACATTGAAGAAAGCACCAAACCCTGCCTAGACATGGATTTATCTTGTGACCTGAAAGTAAAGAAATTCTGGAATTGAAACAGATCATCTGGTGAGACAGCCTGTGTGGTTGCTTGGATTAAATGGTGCCATTTGCTAATATCGAGGCTAGAGATGGTCACATAAATTTGGGAATGATAACTTCAATAATACTGAACAGGTCTCATTACTACAGCAATTTCTTAAAAACTTCAACAGGGCAACATACACTGAGAAGAACTACTGAGGATTTAGAGTTTGCTGCATATCATCCTTTATTTGAGTCCAGAGCCATTTTCTGAGACAAACCTTCCATTGAACATATTGGGCAATTGTGTCTCCACTACTCATTAGCTCCGTAAGTTATTTAACTTCTTTGAATGTCAGTTTCTCTTGCAAATAGAATGCCTTTTTAAATGTTTATTATAAAGCTTAAATCTTTTAGCATGTTCCAAACACCTAGTAGGTACTTACTTTTATTACTGCATTTTTTTTTTAAGTCCGTCGAGTATAAAGAGGCTATTCCATAGGGGCAATATAGCTAGTTTTGCATAATAAATCCCTTTCCAAGATTTTTGGAGATCTTGTTGTTCACCATAGATTAACAAAAATAAAACACCATTTCATATGAATAGAGATATTGTTACTCATAATTTCCTGGCATGTATTAAGTGCTCAGTAAACATGGCAGAAATGAATGAATACAATAATCGTAAGCCAAAATGAAAAGTATTTCAAGTATAGCTAGATTCATACCTTGACTTCTTCCATTAGGCAACTACCTTATTTCTCACTTTCCTGAATTTGAAAATAAAGATCCTATCTGTCATATGGTATCTGACATCCGACAACTGTTCAGTCCATCTTGCTATGCCAACATGTTGTGAATTTCATCCTTTCACCAAGGTTTTCTTATAATCCAAGTCCCGGTTTCTCTCTTTTCTATAAATGAAAATAGATGCTGAAAGAATTCATAATCCAGAGGAAATAATGCAGATAGGTATAGCAGAGATCTTTTTTTTTTAAGTAAAAAATATTTTCTAATTAGTGTTTCTCCTTCCTGACCTTGAAAAGTTGGAGCCAACAATTTGCTGGATCTCCTGCTTGTTTCCACTGAATCACACCTGGACTGGTATTAGACCCACCCTTCCTGTTCAAATCCATCATTTATAGCTTCCCTTGGATGTTGACTTTGAAATAAGCATGGATTCACATAAGACAAGGAAAACTAAGGAGTTGTGAACTGACTTAATAATGCACGCAGGCATGCTCAGTTATGTCTGACTCTGCACCCCACGGACTGTGGGCCTGTCATCCTCCTCTGTACATGGGCTTCTTCAGACAAGAATACTGGAGTGGGTTGCCATTTCCTCCTCCAGGGGATCTTCCTGACCCAGGGATCAAACCCACATCTCCTGCTTTAGCAGGCGGATTCTTCACCACTGAGCCACCTGGGGAGCCCAGGTGGATTAAACATAATTCCTTTGTTGGATTGAGATACATAAATTATGCATATATACATGTTTTTTTTATGTGATTTAAATACTGAATCTTATCAGTGAATAGCATGTGTTTTAATACACGGATGACTGACATCTCAGGAAACAATGTTACTATCCTATGTAATTCTGAGATGCCACAGGATAGCAGCCTGGGAACTAGGGATTCCAGAGCATAATGAGGAGGAGGCCATGTCTTGTGGAGAAGAGACTATTCCCTGAGACTCTGTATGTCCCCCTCTACTTCTTAATTGTTACTTTCTGGCAATCGAACTCTTACTTCAATAATACCCTTGCCATGGTTGCCTTCTTGCCTTTCCAAACTATTCATTAAAATGCTACCATGTGTCAGACTCTTTTCTAGAAACCTTACATATATTAACTCACTGCAAAACTACAAATAAAGATACTTTTATCATTATGTCTAGTTTTCTTTTTTTTAATATTTATTTATTTGACTGCACTGGGTCTTACAGACAGCATGTGGGATCTAGTTCCTTGACCAGTGATTGAACTCCTGTATCGGGAGCCAGGGAGTCTTAGTCACTGGACCACTAGAGAAGTCCCGGTATCTATTTTAGAGGATAGGAAACTGGACAATAAGATTAAATAATATGCTGAAGTGGGGACCTAGTTGCAGGAAATCTGACTTAAAGAAGGTCCCTGGTCTTCACTATCTGGCTTCACTGAATCTGTACGACACTCACCCAAAAACTAGACTTTGGATCAGCTCCAACGTACTTTGCCACACCAGATTTTGCAGCACACTAGATACACAGGAGGTGTTTAGAAATATTGCTTAATGAATGAATATATGCTCATCAGAATCTCCAGTGCTGATTTTTTTTTTCCCTGAGCTTCAGTTCCATGGGAACACGGACTTTTTTTTTTAAAATCTGGATTCAGCACAGTATCACAGTGACCTTAAGTAAACAAAATAAACTCACCATTTATTGTCTTGTCTTCTAGCCCCCATATTCCTGACTAGAACTATCATTTCACCCTCTGCCCAAGTAAAAAACTTGGAAGTAGGTTTTTTTCTCCTTCCTATCCTTTATTTCTTTTTGTTAATCCTCTACCCGACAGGAACTACACGACCATTTGCAGGATCCCTGAGCATCCCCTGAATCTTCTCTGTCTCATGCCTCACTAGTCAAATTCCAAATAGTAATTTGCTGTCTTGGATGGTTATTACTTACTTCTCATTCCTTGGGGTTTTTTTTTTTTTTTTTTTTAAGTAACATGGGCTTCCCAGGGGGCACTAATGCTAAAGAATCTGCCTGCCAATGCAGGAGATGCAAGAGACGTGTGTTTGATCCCTGGGTCAATAAGATTCCCCTGGAGGAGGAAATGGCAACCCTTCCACTGTTCTTGCCTGGGAAATCCCATGAACAGAGGAGTCTGGCAGACTACAGTCCATGGGGCCGCTAAGAGTCAGAAACAACTGAGCATATACGCTTGCTCACAGTATCGGGTATAGTGTCTAGTTTAAACTCATGCTCAAAAATGAAAAATGTAATTGAAGAACTGTCGAGGAATCAAAAAGAGAATATATCATATGATGATATTAGAAACCAGCCGTAGGTTGCAAACAAAACCACCTAAACTAAGAGACATCTGGAACAGCATCTGAGAGCCAGGTCAATTCTGTCTGGCACTCTTGGCCCCATGTGCTTCAACTTACTCTTCTTGATTTTTGCTCTTGCGTTTCTACAACAGCCGTTTTTCTTTCTTCCAGCCTGACAGTCTTTGGCCGCTGAGGCCCTGCTCTGATATTTCCACCAGCCACTTTGTTCCAGCATGATTTGCCTTTGCTTTCTGGTTTTTATCTCCTGGTTTGACCCCGATAATGATGGTTGATGGAACAACCTAGTTCATCTTATCCTGCTGAAGAATCCATGTACCCCAAGCCTAACTCACTGAATCCAACATTCCCCACTCCAACGAACCTGGCCAATGGTACCCCTTTCTTGCACCCAATCTAAATTGACTTCCTATACTCTGCCTACAATTATCAAATGAGATTGGTCCCTGGCCTTTTAAAATACTCATATGACAGGTAAAACATATAAGATGATACATAACAGCTGTCATTAATGTTAAAATAAACAGGCTGAATTGACTTATTTTAAGATTATTATTGAACTAACATTATTAATTTATACAGTACTTTCATAACTAGAGTTAACAAAGATCACTTTAAAATATATTATGAATATGGTAACTAAACAATTTTTTAAAAAGTATTTCTAAATAAAACATTTTTTATCATGAAGACAGTACAGACTGTATCATAAATAATGTGATTTTAATTTAGGAAAAGAAACTGAACCAACTACTGATCTAATCTAAGAGTTTAAATTCATTCTTATTTGCTAGTTGAGAAACCGTGTCAATGAAAATATCAAACAATGTAAGAAAATATGTCAAATATTTTATATAACAGCACTGTTGGCAAATATAGTTTGCTTCTTTATTTGTATGTTTAGTTTTTAGTTTATCAGCATGATTGAGCTTTTCAAGAGATAAGGATTTTTGGAATATTTCCACTGAAATTTAAGTAATTGTAAATGCAAATGGGCTGTTAAGTAAAGCCTGCTTCCTTGTGCCAACAAAAGTTAAATATCTAAATTCAGGAAATTCAATGAGGAATCAAAGTCAGGTTTGAGGACAATTATTTGGGTCAGGCTGTTTTAACTTGATTTTTGCTCAAGGTATCATTCTTTCAATTTAGAGGCAAATTATAGATAATGGAAAAATCGCCAAGAAGAAAGGCTTTCGTTTATACACATGTGCATTAATTTTCTTTTGAATGTGGGACAGGTACAAAAATTATGTAAGTTCTGATGTCTCCAGTACTTTGTTCCTCTCTCTTTCCCATATCAACTTACCCAAATAGTCATATAAATTAGTTTTTTTTTTACATCAAATATTACTTTTGAAAGGTACAAGTCAGAGTCAAAGTCACATTAAAAGCAGACAGAATCAAATGGAGTCAAAGACAATAAGATCACCCCAAAGTGACTGAAGCCTGAACCTGTAGAGGCTAGCAACTCTTGATCAAATTTACAGATAACAACAAAGTGTTAGGTATTTAAATTATTTTTTAAATGATACTGACATCCTATCTTCTTTGTCACTTAAAAATGTTTGTGAAGCTTCTCTATCTTACACTCTTCAAAAAAATAGTCCCTTGCATATAAAAGAATGACGTATCAGAACCGAAACTTACAGACCATTTGACTTGTGCCCTGGGAGATTATAAAAAGGTATGGTGGGATCATTTTTCCAATCATTCAAAAGAAAACTAGGCTATTCAAGCAAGATTAATCATTCATAGTAACCTTGTTTCTGAATAACTAATAATCATAATTTTGTTAATTTTCTTAAATCTAAAATTTATATGTATCTTAATTTAGTGTTAAACACTAAGGATTATGAGATTTGGGGATTTTATGAACCAAAAGATCTTCAAATAAAATAATACTGATGTTTTCTTTCCAGTAAGAGCAATAAAACAACTAAATAAAAACAATCAACCACACACAATATAGCTGCCATCTATTGTTATTATAATTTAATAAGAGCAATTTCACTTGACATCAATTCTGAGCTATAATCCTATAGAATGAGAATCCTATGAATTGACCCAAATAAAGTTTATAAAAACTCACTACGTTTTAGATGTATTTTATTTTGCCACACCCATGAAAATTTAGTCAAGGACCACAATGGTAGACTGATACTGTATAACCACTATTACAGAGACAACTAAAATGCTGAGTGTGTATTTTATTTGCACAGAGACCTTAATAAATGAAGCCTTTATTAATACCCATTTTAGGCTCTAATTCCCTTTTGTGCAAAATGAGAATAATAATAGGACCTACCTCCCTGAGATGTTGTGAGAATTCAGTGAGTTAATACACACAAATCTTTAAAACAGGGTCTATCACACAAATTAAGAGCTCAGTAAATGGTGGATATTGTTCTTATTGTCAAAGTAGAGTTTAAGGTCTCATTATTTTTAAGATTTGATTAATCTCTAAAATGTCTATTTCTCAAATCCACATTAAATAAAAGGGGAAAAAAAGAATTATCAACATACCCTGAACTCTAGTTAAGATAAATATGTTGAAATGTACAGATAAAGTATATTGATGTTTCTAATTTACTATGTATCCAAAAAGAGACAATGAATTGAGACAAGAATAAATAGATACCCAAGCACAAAATAAACATAATATAATGCCAGTTGTAGAATCTATGCCCTAGAATCTAGGGCATATATAAAATTTTTTCAAATTTTCTATGTGTTTTACATTTCTCAAAATAAAATAGAAAATATTAAAGGATTTAAAATTTCAAACAAACAATCTTAAAAAATAATTTTTAGCACCTGTTCATTAAAATAAGAAGCTACCAGATGCAGGCATCATTTCTAACACCTATCTGGGAATACCATATTTATATTCAAGGGCAGGATTTCTACTCCTTGCCTCCAGGTCTAAAACTGTTAGTTGTGATGGTGCCACTATAACCATGTTTGCCTGAACTCTCACTTTAGCCATGTATCAGAGGCTGTGGGAGACTGTGGGTCCTGTAAACATAACCTGGCATCCAGTTTCTTATTCAACCAGATTGAACCTGGGGACATGTGGAGGTAAGCATGAGAGTTGTAAGTCAGTTTCCAGTCTGGAGTCAAGTTCTTGAAAAGTGGCACTTATGCAATTTGATGATAATGTCCAAAAGAAATACTGCATTAGTAGCAAAAATGTGAAAGCAAATGAAAATGTTCTAACTATACAACTTGCTACGAACCACTTGGTGTATGCACTTCTATTTCTTTGTTAAAGAAAAAAAGAATGTGTACGAATGTGTGTGTGCATACACATATATACACCCATACAAATATATATATTCATATATATGCATATATCTATATATTGGAATCTTAGTGGCTCTGTGAAACTATAAAATAAAAGATGTTGCTATTTTTCATAATTATTTTCTTCTCTTTATGACGTCAACCAAAACAGTGCTAAAGACATTTTGTTTGTTTGTTTTCCAAACTGTTTGAGACATGTTATGGCAGTTGAAATCTAAAGAATAACTCAGTGTAAAATCAGAGCCAGTTATTGTCGAAATTATTGCAGTGTTACCAGGAAATAGTGGCATCACTGATTCGATGGACTTAAGTCAAGTGGCATCACTGACTCACTGGACTTGAGTTTGAGCAAACTCTGGGAGTTGGTGAAGGACAGGGAAGCCTGGTGTGCTGCAGTCCATGGGGTCACAAAGAGTCAGACATGACTGAGCAACAGGACTGCTGCTGCTGCTGCTAAGTTGCTTCAGTCATGTCCGACTCTGTGTGATCCCACAGACGGCAGCCCATCAGGCTCCCCCATCCCTGGGATTCTCCAGGCAAGAACACTGGAGTGGGCTGAGCAACAGAACTAGGAAACAATTATCATTTTATTTTAGAAACAGAGAAAAATGCCTCAGATGCTTAAAAAATCCAATTAAAAAAAGAATGATATTAAAAAATTATGCAAATATTTGGCATCCTGTAGAAAGTTTCTAGATAATTTAGTATATGTATTCTTATGGATGCTATTTTTATTTTTGAGTAGGATATGAAAGTATGAAATACAATGGTATAGTCATCTCTATGAGCAAAGAAGGACTGCTGCTGCTGCTGCTAAGTTGCTTCAGTCATGTCCGACTCTGTGTGATCCCACAGACGGCAGCCCATCAGGCTCCCCCATCCCTGGGATTCTCCAGGCAAGAACACTGGAGTGGGCTGAGCAACAGAACTAGGAAACAATTATCATTTTATTTTAGAAACAGAGAAAAATGCCTCAGATGCTTAAAAAATCCAATTAAAAAAAGAATGATATTAAAAAATTATGCAAATATTTGGCATCCTGTAGAAAGTTTCTAGATAATTTAGTATATGTATTCTTATGGATGCTATTTTTATTTTTGAGTAGGATATGAAAGTATGAAATACAATGGTATAGTCATCTCTATGAGCAAAGAATGAAGTAAAGGTCAATTTCTGTCAAAAAATAGTCTGCTTTAATCTCTGGACACTTCTAGTAAGCTGTGTTTTCCTAAATTCTCCATATAATGATTGCTGTTCTTTTATGTCCATAGAAGCATAATATCAGGGAATGATATTTTTCCACCATAGGCTTAGGCCATGACAAGAGGAGACTCATCAGGATTAATAAAAGGTAGAAGGGATGATTATAAATAAACTAATAGATTGCTTACATCCTAAATACAGTTTCAAAAAAACATATATCAGAGAAATTTGTATCTAAAGATACTCTTAGAAATGTTCTCCTACATACAGGACAGTTAAAAGATGCACCTCTCAAGTCCATACCAGGGTTAAGGTTAGTCACTGGGTCCAGTCTGTCTCTTCCACCCCACACTGTCAATGCCTCTGCAGGATTGATATTATTTTACCATGCAGAAACATTTTAGAAGGAAAACCATATGGAAAATTATTTATCTTGATATGGATAGATGTCTGTTTATATTCAAGGACTAGCAACAAGACTGTATTTAGTTTTGAATCACTTATACAAGGTTTATGCAATTTACATATAGATTATAAATCATATATTTTATAAAGCACAATAAGGAAGAACTAAGAGTGGTGAAGAATCCTTCTCCCTGTTTCATTTTTATTTTTTGTGGCCTGGGAACATTAAATAAGAATTTAGTATATCAAATGCTAGTTTTGTTAAATACTTGGTAGGTGCTTCATGGTACGCATAAACCCTGCCCTTAAGAAGTTGGCAGTCTACTAAATGAGGAAGACACTGGTACAGACAGAATGTTTACAAAGTTGTGCTTTACAAGATTGGCCAGGGGAGTGAAAAATGGAGAGGAGCATAGGCAGACAGTAGGATGCACACCTGCCAAGTACACGAAAGAAGCAGGAAAACTAAGGAACTGGCCCACAGATGGAAAGGAGTGGGCAGTCAGTAGCAGGCAAAGAAAAAATACTTTGGTTCAAAATCTGAAAATTCTGGTGGATCAGTTTCTTCTCTTTCACCCTCTCACTATTACCTCGTATAGAATAAAAACAAAGAAAAATGATAAAGTTCAAGTGCAGAGAAAGTGCTGTAATATCAACCCCAACAAACTTGACCCCCTTCCAGTATCTTTTTAAATGTTACCACCAGGCCTAAAACCAGGTAATCATAGATTGCTTCTTGACCTTCAACCCCACATTGCATCATTCAATTTCCATTGAAACCCCTTTCAAAATAAGTTGGGAAAATCTCCTGGAGAAGGGATAGGCTGCCCACTCCAGTCTTCATGGGTTTCCCTGGTGGCTCAGATGGTAAAGAATCCGCCTGCAAGGCAGGAGACCTGGGTTGGATCCCCGGGTTGGGAAGATCCCCTGGAGGGCATGGCAACCCACTCCAGTATTCTTACCTGGAGAATCCCCATGGATGGAGGAGCCAGGCAGAAGTCAGACAGGACTGAGCAACTAAGCATAGCACAGCACAGACACTCCTCTACACACTGCACCATCCTCACCTCACTTCTTGCAGCTGAAGTACTGTATTTGGGTTTACCCTCTCTAACCCTCTCCTGGGGTTTCCAGTAGCCTACACACTCAGAGTCATCACTTACAGAAGAACATTTCAGCTCAATTACCTGTCATTAAATGTATTTTGTGATCTGATCTTTATCTGTACCACCTTACCTCCTTCTACCTCCTTTCCATTTCTATTAATACTTTCATCTTTTTTGTTTTTTCTCCAAGAACACTGAATAACTGTAGTTCCAGGAACATGTATGGTTCTGCACTGCTGTGCCTTTTCACTTTTGGAATACCAGCTGCTAGGCAATGTTCCATTTAGACCACATGACTGCACTAGTGAGTTGATGGATAAATAAATGAATTTATTGTTGTTCTTCTTGGTTGGAATTTTTCAGAGTCTCAAATAGTATGTGTTTTGTTCTCCTAAATGAACCTTAGATACATGGACCATTTAAACTAGTATGTAGAGCCACTATGTTATGAACTTGAATAACAAGGACAAATCATTTATACTTGCTGCCTAACACGATAACATATAATATTCTGAACAAGTTAGAAATCTTAAATATCTTAGTACACAGAATGATGTATTAGTTACTGGCACTTGGCATGTAACAAAAATCTAATAAATATTTGAAACTAAAAAGGAAAGAAAGTAGGAAAGCAAGCAAGAAGGAAGAGACAGAAATACTTCAAATTCAAAAGTCCAAGCGCTATGATCTTCTCATATATTTTTAATCCAAAACCCCTATTACATATAACTTTTATAAGAATCCTAATATGTGAATGAAATGTATCATTTATTCCATTAGGTCTACACATACTTATTGATCACTTGCTAATGCCTGGACTGGATTAAGTGATAGAGAAAGAACAGGATCTGTTCTCTTACATCTAGTTTACATCTAGCAGTGAAGACAGATAATAAAACAAGAGAAATTTTCAAATGGTACAAATAATATGAACATGACAGAACAGGATATTATGATTGAAACAGGGAGTTTGGCTCCTTCTGATACAGCGAGTAAGACCACTTCTGTTAGGAGGAGGCATTGCTTGAATTGAGACCTGGATACATGAAGAGGAACCCAGACAGAGAGATTGCATGCACAGGCCCTGTTGGGAAAACAAAATTGTCAAGTTCAAGAAATGGAATGAAAGAAAATGAGGAAAAGGGTGCATGATATAAAATAAGGACAAAGTTATTGGCCTAATGATTAAAGGGTTTTTGAGGCATGCTCATTAATTGATGGGAAGCTAGAGGAGAACAGGCAGTAAGTATGGACATGATTATTGTTGAAAAAGGAGTGGGTCACCACCACAAACTCTGAGAGCTGAAAAGTTCCTCCATGTTTCGTGCCTGCAATTCACATAATTGGCACTAGTTGAACTCCCTCACCTTGGTTTCAGTCAATGGCATATATAATATAGTGGTGCTCAGTTCAATTAAAAAAGCATTTTAGCTCCATGATATTGGTCTTGGTGATGATTAGTTTAATTTGACTAAAAAATAAAAGGCATCAAAAACAAAAATGAACAAGGAGGACTATATCAAACTATAAAGTTTCTTCACAACAAAGGAAACCATTCATAAAGTGAAAAGACAACCTATGGAAAGGGAAAAGATGTTTGCAAGTCACATATCTGATAAAGGGTTAATATCTAAAATATATAAGAAAGATAGAACTCAGTACTAAAAACAAAAACAAATCCCCAAAACATTAATTTAATTTTTAAAAAGTCAGAGGATCTAAACAGACATTTTTCCAAAGGAGGAATTTAAATGGTCATGAAAATGGGCTTGACATCATTAATCATCAGGGAAATGCAAATCAAAACCACAGTGAGATATCACCTCATACTTGTTAAAATGGCCATCACAAAGACAAGAGATGGCAAGTTTGGATAAGGATGTGGAAAAAAGGGGATCCTTGTGCACTATCGGTAGGAATGTAAATTGTTACAGCCATGATGGCAAATAGCATGGAGGTCCTTCAAAAAATTAAAAAAGAACTACCTTTCCAGCAAATCACTTTTGGGTGTATGTCTAAAAGAAATGAAAACAGGATATCAAAGAGATTTCTGCACACATATGTTCACAGAAGCATTATTTATAATAACCAAGATAGAGAAACAACCTAAGTGTCCACTGATGGGTGCACAAAGAAGATATGATACACAAACATGCACACACACACTCTCTCTGGAACATTTTTTAGCCATGAAGAAGAAAACAGGCTCTCATTCCTTCCATTTACAACAACATGAATGAAACCTGAGGGCATTATATTAAGTGATATAAGCCAACAGAGAAAGACAAATACTGCATAGTTTGATTTATAATACACAGTATCTTAAAAATATGTATTAAAATTAAAACTCATAGAAGCGGGGAGTAGAAAAATGGTTGCCAGGGACTAGGTGGGTGGGAAATACAAGAAGAGGTTGATAAAAGGTACAAACTTTCAGCTCTAAAAGGAATAAAGTCTTATAATCTGATATACAACATGGTGACTACAGGTCATAACACTGAATTATATAACTGAAACTGCTTAAAAGAGTAGAATTCAAATGTTCTAATCAAAAACAAAAAAAAGAAAGAACGGATAAATATGTGAGGTGATGGATGTATTAAATAACTATATGATGGGAATCCTTTCACGATGTACAGGTATATCAAGTCACCCTTATGTATACTTTAAATATCTTAAAATTTTATTTGCTAGTTATACTTCAATAAAGCTAAAAAAATGAACATTTCCTGAGGACCTACTATGTGCCCATCACTGATCTTAGTGATAGGGATACAAAGATGAAAAACATGGTTCTTCTCTTATCATACAGTGCAGAGGGAAAGACAGGCACACTAACATAATTTTAGAATAAAGCATTAACTGCTAAGGTAGAGATATTGAAAACCGGGAGTGAGGATTAATTATCCCAGGCTGTTCATTTGTGGAAGTTTTCCTGGAAGAGTGAATAGGTTAGTTTTGAGTTAATTAACCAGTCCAAGAAGGAAGCTCAATGTACAAAGAGAGCATAAGCCACATTTTCATATAGATGAGTGCAAGGAAAGTCTTTCAAGTCAGTATTACTAAAGCTTAAAATATGAACTGAGGACAAGTGGGAAATGAGATTTGGGACATAAACTAGGAACAGATCAGGAAAGGTTTCAAGGCCACTTCAAGCTGTACAAACACTATTCTGAGGTCAATTAAAAGCCATTGATGGATACTGAAGAGCAGACTGGACCTAGTGAGATTTGCAATTTAAATAGATTCCTGGCAGCTGATGGAGAACATCTTGGACATATTTTCCTCCAGCTACTATTCTGGAAGAGAAGTGCTTTTCTAGAAATGCCAAACCTCTTCTGAATTCTTTAAATAGTGTTTAACCATGACAGCTTTAAAGAGAGTTACCTAATGTTTTCCTCATAGTCTCCAACACTTTTTCCTGTCCAAATTAGCTTTATAGTTTAGATGGATAATGGCAAAGAGGGAGAATGAAAAGATGGTTTGTGGTTTGCCTTATTAGCCAGACATTCTCCTGACAGAAGCCTGAGATGTCCTTAGTTTTCTAATATTACTCCTGTCTTAGATTTCAAGAGAGCAGTGAATTCATCTGATCCAAATAGGACAGGGGACCCTCTTTAATGAATATTTGCAATCTTTTTGCACTTTTCCTCTGAAAAGTTTTACTCCTCTTCTGATTTGACTCCTTAATTGGTAATTAAATAGAAAACCATACCTTATTAAAATTCTTCTGATTATAAATTTTGCATTACTTTTATCCTAAGGTGTCCATTGTCATCTTAAACATCTTGCTTACTAGTTCACTGACCTTTAGGCAAGGCATGGAAGCATTGTTCTCTGTTTAAGGCACCACCCACGTAAGATGAGGTGGTCTCACAAGCACGCTTCAGGTATCCATTTTAGGCTCTAATTAGCTGTCTTATCTGGAAACGTTAATACTTACAAAATCATAGCCCAGCTTAAAGTCTTGGCCAGTGTTGATATGCGGGTTTCGCTGATATTATAAATTCACTATTAAATTACTGTCCCAGTCAGCTCACCCATCACTGTTCTAAGCACTTGTAATTCTGTCATTCTTCATAATTAGGCATAAATGGCTAAGAAAACATCATATAGATTATGAGTCTGAAAATTCAAACACTTATTTTCTTTCTTAAGATTTAACAACTGATTATTTTTCACACTAGAGGTTAACTGACTGAGCATTTGCATAGTTTCATCCAGACAGAGACAAAGATAAATTGAGGGCTTAATCTTTAAATTCTGTCTTTGTTGCCTGTATTCTCCTTTTTCCGTTTGCTGTTCCCCACTTTCTTACATATCAAAGCCATTAAATCTCATTGATTCCACCAGTTTCTCCTCCAGTCTAGGTGAAGGCCAAGTATGCTTTTTCCTAGAAGAAAAAAAAACAAAAAACACCTACCTTATTTGCATGAATGTGTTTATAGTCACCTATTTGGTCCTCCCATATTTCTTTCATTTACTGAATTATTAAACCTTCATCCTCTCTAATCACCACTTGAAAGACAATGTAGTACCACTGAAAGGCCCTGGACTAGGCACCAGAGACCTAGCACGTCCTAGATTTGTAATTAATTGTTTGGGCGAGAACGTGGCACACGCAGTTCGTAGGGTCGCATGGAGTCAGACACGACTGAGCGACTGAACTGAAGTGAACTGACACCTTACTCATCTGAAAATGGAATGGGTTAAATCAGTAGCCACTTATTTTAATTAGGTCACAGCCCTCTTGCAGAATCTGATAACTATGAAATCATTCTCCAGAAAAGAAAAAAAAATGGTCATATCCATATACATGTAAAATTTTCAATTTAATTTCTTGAGAATCATGGAATTTTAAAACACATGTATGAACACTTGGGAGTTTCAAAGGCTCTTGGTTATGAACTGTTGAAGTAAATGATCTCTACCTTTACAGTCCCATGGAGCCATCAAAGTGTAATTCACAGAGTAGCAGTTTAGCTAGAAGCTCCCTAGAATTCCTAGTTTTCACTCCAATCTCAAAGAAGGGCACTGACAAAGAATGTTCAAACTATCACACAATTAAGCTCACTTCACATGCTAGCAAGGGAATGCTCAAAATCCTTCAAGCTAGTCTTCAACAGTACATGAACTGAGAACTTCCAAATGTACAAGCTGGATTTAGAAAAGGCAGAAGAACCAGAGATCAAATTGCCTACCTCTACTGGATAATAGAAAAAGCAGGGGAATTCCAGAAAAACATCTACTTCTGTTTCATTGACTACATTAACACTTTGACTGTGTGGATCACAACACACTGATGAAATAGAAATGGGGATGCCAGACCACCTTCCCTGCCTCCTGAGAAACCTGTACGCAGATCAAAAAGCAATAGTTAGAACTGGACATGGAACAACATATTGGTTCCAAATTGGGAAAGGAGTATGTCAAGGCTGTATATTGNCATTAGAACTGATTCAAATGTATTCTTTTTAATGGCTGAGTAATACTCCATTGTGTATATGTACCACAGCTTTCTTATCCATTCATCTGCTGATGGACATCTAGGTTGCTTCCATGTCCTGGCTATTATTAACAGTGCTGCGATGAACATTGGGGTACACGTGTCTCTTTCAGTTCTGGTTTCCTCAGTGTGTATGTCCAGTAGTGGGATTGCTGGGTCATAAGGCAGTTCTATTTCCAGTTTTTTAAGGAATCTCCACACTGTTCTCCATAGTGGCTGTACTAGTTTGCATTCCCACCAACAGTCTAAGAGGTTTCCCTTTTCTCCACACCCTCTCCAGCATTTATTGCTTGTAGACTTCTGGATAGCAGCCATTTTGACTGGCGTGAAATGGTACCTCATTGTGGTTGTGATTTGCGTTTCTCTGATAGTGAGTGATGTTGAGCATCTTTTCATGTGGTTGTTAGTCATCTATATGTCTTCTTAGGAGAAATATCTGTTTAGTTCTTTGGCTCACTTTTTGATTGGGTCTTTTATTTTTCTGGAATTGAGCTGCAGGAGTTGCTTGTATATTTTTGAGATTAATTGTCCGCTGCTTCATTTGCTATTATTTTCTCCCATTCTGAAGGCTGTCTTTTCACCCTGCTTATAGTTTCCTTTGTTGTGCAGAAGCTTTTAATTTTAGTTAGGTCCCGTTTGTTTATTTTTGCTTTTATTTACAGTATTCTGGGAGGTGGGTCATAGAGGATCCTGCTGTGGTTTATGTCGGAGAGTGTTTTGCCTATATTTTTCTCTAGAAGTTTCATAGTTTCTGGTCTTACATTTAGATCTTTAATCCATATTGATTTTATTTTTGTGTATGGTGTTAGTGTTCTAGTCTCATTCTTTTACAAGTGGTTGACCAGTTTTCCTAGCACCACTTGTTAAAGAGATTGTCTTTTCTCCATTATATATTCTTGCCTCCTTTGTCAAAGATAAGGTGTCCATAGGTGCATAGATTTATCTCTGGGCTTTCTATTTTGTTCTATTGATCTATTTTTCTGCCTTTGTCCAGTACCATACTGTCTTGATGACTGTGGCTTTGTAGTAGAGCCTGAAGTCAGGGAGGTTGATTCTTCCAGTTCCATTCTTCTTTCTTGAGATTGCTTTGGGTATTCGAGGTTTTTGTTTTTCCATAAAAATTGTGAAATTATTTGTTCTAATTCTCTGAAAATTACGGTTGGTAGCTTGATAGGGATTGCATTGAATCTGTAGATTGCTTTGGGTAGTATACTCATTTTCACTATATTGATTCTTCTGATCCAGGAACACGGTATATTTCCTCCATCTATTTGTGTCCTCTTTGATTTCTTTCACCAGTGTTTCATAGTTTTCTATATATAAGTCTTTAGTTTCTTTAGGTAGATATATTCCTAAGTATTTTATTCGTTTCATTGCAATGGTGAATGGAATTGTTTCCTTAATTTCTCTATTTTCTCATTGTTAGTGTATAGGAATGTAAGGGATTTCTGTATGTTGATTTTATATTCTGCAGCTTTACTATATTCATTGATTAGCTCTAGTAATTTTCTGGTGCAGTCTTTAGGGTTTTCTATGTAGAGGATCATGTCATCTGCAAAGAGTGAGAGTTTTACTTCTTCTTTTCCAATTTGGATTCCTTTTATTTCTTTTTCTGCTCTGATTGCTGTGGCCAAAACTTCCAGAACTATGTTGAATAGTAGCGGTGAAAGTGGACATCCTTGTCTCTGTCTCTTATACACATCTAGATGTGTATAAGAGACAGGAACAGTTAAGCCCATGTGCCCCAATTACTAAAGCCTGCTTGTCCTAGAGCATACACACCTCAACTCCTGAGCCTATATGCCACAACTACTGAGTCAGCGTGCCTCTGCAGCAAGAGAAGCTCCCACAGTGAGAAGCTCGTGCACTGAAATGGAGAGAGTGGCTCCAGCTCAGGGCAACCTGCATGCAGCAATGAAGACCCAGTGCAAACAAGATTTTTTAAAAAATGTAAGAAAAATGCTAAGTATGAAATTTGACATGAACTGTAATTATTTTTACAACAAAACTCCTCTTCAGACCAATTTCAGTTCTTAGATCACTAGTCAGCAACCTCCAATAGCTTGTAGCTTATTATATAGTTCGGAAGCACCTAAACAAGGGAGAAAAGCGTAAGAAGAATGAAAGCAAATGCTTATTTCAAGTCCTCTGTTCCTTAAGGAATTGCTCAGGAAAGCACTCTGTGATTCTATTTGAATAGCCCCCTTTTAAGCTTAATCAGTGTCTACTAACCCTATAAATCTGTCTGTTGCTTTGAAAAATGGCTTTACTTCTTGTTGGAAGACTGAGTACATTTTATTGCTGCCAAAATTCCCTATGATATTTCAAAGGTATTATTTGTTGCCTTTCTTGTTGCTTTTGCAAGTTTGTTTATGCTACCCTAAACATGAACATGGGAAAAAAGAACTTGTTTGGATACCGTTCAGCCCCCTCAAGCTAAATCTAGACTATTATTACAGGATACCATAAACAGTGCCATTTCATCCTTGAGATGGGATAAGAGGGTGTGGTGCTCGGTGTGCTTGACTGACAGTTCAATCTCGTCTTATCGGTTTATTACTTTCCTGTGGGTTGTCTCAGTGGTAAAGCAGAATGGTTTTGGAGAAGAAGTAGGTCTCCAAATTTGGATTTTTTGGAGTATGCAGTTACTTGTACAATCATCAATAATATTTTTAATTTTAATTGACAGCTATGCTAAATTAAAGAGAACACAAGATAAAAACAAACACAAGGGAACAAAAAAGTACAAGGTCCTTTAAAGAAAGCAGATAGTATAAAAATGAGTAAAATCAGATGGAGATAGGAATTCAAGGATCATTACCTTGAAGCAGGAGGTGTTATGAATTCAGGGATCATTACCTTGAAGTGGAGAAAGGGAGGACNCTGATATTATAAATTCACTATTAAATTACTGTCCCAGTCAGCTCACCCATCACTGTTCTAAGCACTTGTAATTCTGTCATTCTTCATAATTAGGCATAAATGGCTAAGAAAACATCATATAGATTATGAGTCTGAAAATTCAAACACTTATTTTCTTTCTTAAGATTTAACAACTGATTATTTTTCACACTAGAGGTTAACTGACTGAGCATTTGCATAGTTTCATCCAGACAGAGACAAAGATAAATTGAGGGCTTAATCTTTAAATTCTGTCTTTGTTGCCTGTATTCTCCTTTTTCCGTTTGCTGTTCCCCACTTTCTTACATATCAAAGCCATTAAATCTCATTGATTCCACCAGTTTCTCCTCCAGTCTAGGTGAAGGCCAAGTATGCTTTTTCCTAGAAGAAAAAAAAACAAAAAACACCTACCTTATTTGCATGAATGTGTTTATAGTCACCTATTTGGTCCTCCCATATTTCTTTCATTTACTGAATTATTAAACCTTCATCCTCTCTAATCACCACTTGAAAGACAATGTAGTACCACTGAAAGGCCCTGGACTAGGCACCAGAGACCTAGCAAGTCCTAGATTTGTAATTAATTGTTTGGGCGAGAACGTGGCACACGCAGTTCGTAGGGTCGCATGGAGTCAGACACGACTGAGCGACTGAACTGAAGTGAACTGACACCTTACTCATCTGAAAATGGAATGGGTTAAATCAGTAGCCACTTATTTTAATTAGGTCACAGCCCTCTTGCAGAATCTGATAACTATGAAATCATTCTCCAGAAAAGAAAAAAAAATGGTCATATCCATATACATGTAAAATTTTCAATTTAATTTCTTGAGAATCATGGAATTTTAAAACACATGTATGAACACTTGGGAGTTTCAAAGGCTCTTGGTTATGAACTGTTGAAGTAAATGATCTCTACCTTTACAGTCCCATGGAGCCATCAAAGTGTAATTCACAGAGTAGCAGTTTAGCTAGAAGCTCCCTAGAATTCCTAGTTTTCACTCCAATCTCAAAGAAGGGCACTGACAAAGAATGTTCAAACTATCACACAATTAAGCTCACTTCACATGCTAGCAAGGGAATGCTCAAAATCCTTCAAGCTAGTCTTCAACAGTACATGAACTGAGAACTTCCAAATGTACAAGCTGGACTTAGAAAAGGCAGAAGAACCAGAGATCAAATTGCCTACCTCTACTGGATAATAGAAAAAGCAAGGGAATTCCAGAAAAACATCTACTTCTGTTTCATTGACTACATTAACACTTTGACTGTGTGGATCACAACACACTGATGAAATAGAAATGGGGATGCCAGACCACCTTCCCTGCCTCCTGAGAAACCTGTACGCAGATCAAAAAGCAATAGTTAGAACTGGACATGGAACAACATATTGGTTCCAAATTGGGAAAGGAGTATGTCAAGGCTGTATATTGAAACCCTGCTTATGTAACTTACATGCAGAGTACCTCATGAGAAATGCTGGGCTGGATGAAGCACAAGCTAGAATCAAGATTTCTGGGAGAAATATCAATAACTTCTGATATGCAGATGATACCACCCTTATGACAGAAAGCAAAGAGGAACTACAGAGCCTCTTGATGAAGGTGAAAGAGGAGAGTGAAAAAGCTGGTTTAAAACTCAACATTCAAAAAACTAAGATCATGGCATCTGGCCACATCACTTTACGAAAAATAGATGGGGAAAAAAATGGAAACAGCAAGAGACTTTATTTCTTGGGCTCCAAAATCACTGTGAATGGTTACTGCAGCCATGAAATTAAAAGATGCTTCCTCCTTGGAAGAAAAGCTATAAAGAACCTAGACAGCATAAAAAAAAGCAGAGACATCACTTTGCCAACAAAGATCCATATACAGTCAAAGATATGGTTTGTTCAGTAGCATATGTACAGATGTGGAAGTTGGACCATAAAGAAGGCTGAACACTGAAGAATTTATGCTTTTGAACTGTGATGCTGGAGAAAACTCTTGAGAGTCCCTTGGACTACAAGGAAATCAAACCAGTCAATCCTAAAGGAAATCAACCCTGAATATCCACTGGAAGGATTGATGCTGAAGCTTTAATATTTCTGATGTGAAGAGCTGACCCACTGGAAAAGACCGTGGTGCTGGGAAAGATTGAATGCCAAAGGAGAAGAGGGTGGCAGAGAATGAGATGGTTAAACAGTATCACTGACTCAGTGGATATGAACTTGAGCAAACTCCAGGAGATACCGTGGAGGACAGGGAAGCCTGGTGTCTGCAGTCCATGGGGTCACAAAGCGTTGGATATAGCTTAGTGACTGAACAACAATGAAAATGGACATTAAAGTTTGAGAAGCACAGCAATCAAGCTTGGTTTAAATAAATTTCATGTAAAAGCAGAAAGAAAGATAACGATGATAATTAGAATGGATTAGAGGTGCTTTCCTTTCTCTTCTCCTTCATGATGTCTCAAAATACAGACAAACCACAGCAAGAATTTTTAATCATGGATTCAGATCCATGGATTCACTGAAAAGACNATCAAGCTTGGTTTAAATAAATTTCATGTAAAAGCAGAAAGAAAGATAACGATGATAATTAGAATGGATTAGAGGTGCTTTCCTTTCTCTTCTCCTTCATGATGTCTCAAAATACAGACAAACCACAGCAAGAATTTTTAATCATGGATTCAGATCCATGGATTCACTGAAAAGACTACCAATGATAGAAACTTAAGGTTTTGGGTTTTGTTTTTATTCATGGAATAAGCATTTATTTATATTATGATGTTTGTGTTAATGATAATCATGATAAAATACATATGGTATTTGGGGAAGCTATTACCACTAACGGCCCCACTTGGCAAAATAGGAAGAAAAAAAAACCAAAAAGTCAGTTTGACTCTATAAAAGTAATTCTTAATGACATTTATGTGAATGACTTAACATTTATGCCTAATAATTATGCAGAAGTATAATATTATGCAATCCACAGACAGATTCAATGTTTTAGATTAGCATTGCTGTAGGTTTTATTTAATTATAGTAACAAATCTTAGAGATACATCAGTCTTCGTAATTTGTTACTCATGCAGCATGGAAATCTACTCAGAACCTCTCCAAATTAGGGCAAATACTAGTTTAAGTAGGACATATTCAAGATATGACAGTTAGTTTTTTATATAAAGCTATTTAGTATTTATATAAGATCTTTACTCTGAAGTGTAAATGTTTTTATTCAAACATATAAAAGAAATTTAAAGCCATAGGTATTCATTTACAGATGTTAAACTTGCTTTTTTATGCTATATTTGCCTAAAAGTAACTTTTAAAGTGCCCCTGGGTAGATGCCACAGTGGCCTGCAAAACTGGGAGCTCCAATATTTCCAAAATGGAAGACGCTAAATGTTTTAGAAGCATGGGAGATATAGGGACTAAGGGAAAAGAGGAAAACAAGGTAAAGAGGAAATAAGGATCTGGGAGGCAAAGGAGATAGAGATGAAATGAACACAGTAGGGATCTCATGCATAAACTGCAGAGTTACATTTACAGAGACAAAAAATTAAAAGTTACAAAGGAGGAAATAAAGTGTTTTTAAAGTGTCCATGCATCTTTTGTCATACAAATAACAGTCACTCAATAGAGCTTCATAATTAAATCCCCCTCCTCCAATTAAACCCTCCTCCTCCACCCCCTTCAAGTCTCAAGGGTATAACATATTAGAGAAGTTGATGGTATCGTTTTATTTCTAATTAACGATATCTTTAGTAACTCTATGACTTCATGTGAGTTAACTGAGTTGGTGGTTACTCATCCTTCTCTGATCAGAGCTTTTAGAAAACTACAGCTCATTTGCCTATGCCCTTTTACTTATGTCTTGCTGAACTCCAGGAGTTGGTGATGGACAGGGAGGCCTGGTGTGCTGCGATTCAACTTGCCTGGAGAATCCCATGGACGGAGAAGCCTAGTAGGTTACAGTCCACGGGGTCGCAAATAGTCGGACACGACTGAGCGACTTCATCATCATCATCATCTTATCAGAGTAGTAAGTCTGATAAGAACCATTCTGTTCTGTTGCATCTTAAATTGATTCATGCAAGTTTATTCATTTGCTAATCTGAAGCATTTATCTTGCACTGAAACTTTCACATACTAGTTTAAAGATGTTTGTTGAATAAAGACAATAATTCAAGCAAATGATGTAAGAACATGCACTGTTCTACATGAATTGTATTTCACAGTCTGTTTAGATATTGATTTATTATTTTTCTACCTTTTTCGCTCTGTAGATTTGATTCCATATTAGATATGATTTCCTAGGAAAAGCAGGGATTGTCTAAATGGGCAGTAGGGTTTTATAGAAACCTAATCATCATGTCACATATAATTATCTTTTAAAAACAGTAATGATGGTGTACTTCTCTACCACTTTTTAGTTATAATGATGATATATTTCTACCCCTTCCAAAGTAGAGGCAGGGAATGCCTCTGCTCCTGGGCCTGCTTCATTCTTAGGACTGATGTGCTCGAAGGAATAAAAGGAAAGAACAATTCCATAAGGATAAAGAAGATCCAGATGGAAACTGGAATACTGAAAAAAATACTACAAACAGAAGTCAGATTTACCTTGTTCATCTAGGTTTGTAAAGGCTTTATCTTTCACGTCTTTTTGTTTGTCCTATGGTTTCTCCATTCAAATTGAGTCTTTGTCTTTAGAGCAAACTTAAGAATTGACATTTCTTGAATTTCAAATATTTAAATGTCAGGCACATATATGAGTATCTGTGTATTTGTATATATGTTTACTGATGTGTGGAGAAGGAAATGGCAACCCACTCCAGTATTCTTGCCTGGAAAATTCCATGGATAGAGGAGCCTGGAAGGCTATAGTCCATTCATTGGGTTGCAGAGTTCGACATGACTGAGTGACTTTCAGTTCACTTACTGATGTGTGTATGTGTATTTTCAAGTGTACGTGTATGTATTGCATTTGCATGAGAGTATACATGTTTGTGTATTTGGTAGTATGTATTTATATGTACATAATATCTATGTATGTGTGTGTATTGACTGTGTATATACATATACTTGTATTTTGATTTATCAGAAGACAGGCAAATTTAAGAAAGTACATAGCTCATGTCTATAATTGGTTTGAAAAAAATGAATTTTCAAATACATTCTGGGCTATTTATATCTGGTATCTGTCAATAAACTTTTTTTGTGTGTTTCAGGAGAATAATTGGGATAAAGAGAAATTGACTTTGGACAGTTTTCCAAGAATTCAGACACCTTCCAAGCTTGGTAATTAATTATGACTTGTATGTTTTCTGAAGTGAAAGTGTCAGTCGCTCAGTTGTGTCTCTTTGCGACCCCATAAACTATACCCTGCCAGGTTGCTCTGTCCATGGAATTCTTGAGGCAAGAGTACTGGAGTGGATAGCCATTCCTTTCTTCAGAGGATCTTCCTGACCCAGGGATCGAACCTGGGTCTTTTCTGCACCCTGCTGTTTCAATTAAATGAAGAGTCATTTCCTTTTATAATCAATTTTTATTTTGCCTATGGATTTCTATACCCCATTTTAGAGGCAGCTCTGTCTCAACAGCCAGAAAAATGTTCTTATTGAATAGAAGTTCACTACCTGTTCAGCAGCTTTAATAAGTGATCAAGAGTCTTCAGTGAGTCTTGAAAGGAAGGTCATGTAAGCTAAAAAAATATTACAATTACTTTTTGTTCCATAAAATTCAATCCAATATATTTAAAATTTTAGAACAAAGCTTAGCAATGTTTATGAAACTACTGATACTAAATGGGCTTTCAATATTTTTCATACTTTTACCAACAGAATGGTTTGCTTTTACACTTCTTTTCTTTTTATCTGCATAAAGTATAATTAATCACACAGAATTTCAACTCCCATTGTAAAGAGCTGAAAATCACATGTAATTGTTATTAATAGATTGGATTCTTTCCCTGGTTAGCAACAAAGAAACTTTTCAGGGAATCACAAAATTGTCCTGCCAAATTGTAAAGAGTTGTAAAGTAAGTAAATAGTAAATGTTGCTCAGTCGTGTCCGACTCTTTGGGACCCCATGGACTGCAGCCTGCCAGGCTCCTCCTTCCATGGGATTTTCCAGGCAAGAATACTGGAATGGGTTGCCATTTCCTTCTCCAGGAGATCTTCCCAAACCTAGGGATCGAACCTAGGTCTCCCGTGTTGTAGGCAAACGCTTTTTACCATCTGAGCCACCGGGGAAGTCTGCAAATCTAGCCTGAAGTTTTCTTACAAATGCTGGAATAATACATACTGTTCATCAACTCCTCAGGTTGCCATTAGAAATAAAAGCACAAATTCTCAGTAGGATGCTGCTATCTCAGGTTACACAGCCTCTGACTACAGTTAGGGCCTGGCTTAAATCAGGAATCTGAAAACATTATGAGACCACACAGGCAGGGAGATAGTCAGAAAGTGACTCCCATTTTTCATACCTGGTTAAGAACAGACTGATCTTGATGGAGGAAACATGGGTAAATTTTACTGCCTACTTTTATGTGTAAAATATGCCATAAACTATTCCCATTTCATTTATTTATTTATGGCTAGGTAAGAAGTGGATTTATTCAGATTCAAATAGAAGCACACTCCACAGAGTGGGCCATCACAGAGGGTGAGTGTGGCCTGCATTTATTTTTAACATTGAAATTTCCAAAAGGAGTCTTAGAGACACTAATAAATTTGACTTTGGTTTCTCATCTATTAAATAGTCAGAAGCCTGGTGTGCTGCAGTCCATGAGGTTACAAAGGGTTGGAAATAATTGAATGACTGAACTGAACTGAAATAGTCAGATGAGATATGAACTCAGAATTAACTGATTGCAGATTTGTACTTTTCTTCTATTTAACACAGTGTTTTTATGCAACCTTATTATAACTTGGGTAAATCTTTGCTTTATCAGTTGATAACTTGCTGCTTTGTCCCCTCTTCTCTTTACATTATTTTTATGTTCTACTAATGTCCATACAGAAGAGAACTGGACCATAAAGAGGGCTGAGTGCCAAAGAATTGATGCTTTCAAACTGTGGTGCTGAGAAGACTCTTGAAATTCCCTTGGACAGCAAGGAGATAAAACCAGACAATCCTCAGTTCAGCTCAGTACAGTCACTCAGTCGTGTCCAACTCTTCGCGACCCCATGGATTGCAGCATGCCAGGCTTCCCTGTCCATCACCAACTCCAGGGCTTGCCCAAATTCATGTCCATTATGTCAGTGATACCATCCAACCATCTCATCCTCTGGTGTCCCCTTCTGCTCCTGCCTTCCATATTTCTCAGCATCAGGGTCTTTTCCAGTGAGTCAATTTCTTCACATCAGGTGGCCAAAGTTATGGAGCTTCAGCATCAGTACTTCCCATGAGTATCCAGGACTGATTTCCTTTAAAATTAATTGGCTTAAAATCCCTGCAGTCCAAGGGAGTCTCAAGAGTCTTCTCCAACACCAAAATTCAAAAGTGTCAATTCTTCAGCACCCAGCTTTCTTTATAGTCCAACTCTCACATCCATACATGATTACTGGAAAAAATATAGCCATGACGAGACAGACCTTTGTTGGCAAAGTAATGTCTCTGCTTTTTAATATGCTATCTAGGTTAGTCATAGCTTTTGTTCCAAGGAGCAAGCATCTTTTAATATCATGGCTGCAGTCAACATCTGCAGTGATTTTGGAGCCCCCAAAATTAAAGTTTGTCACTGTTTCCACTGTTTCCCATCTATTTGCCATGAAGTGATGGAACCAGATGCCATGATCTTTGTTTTTTGAATGTTTGAGTTTTAAGTGAAGTTTTAAACTCTCCTCTTTCACTTTCAAGAGACTCTCTAGTTCCTCTTCACTTTCTGCCATAAGGATAGTATCATCTGCATATCTGCGGTTATTGATATTTCTCCTGGCAATCCTGATTCCTGCTTGCGCTTCATCCAGTCTGGTATTTTGCATGATGCACTCTGCATATACGTTAAATAAGCAGGGTGACAATAGACAGCTTTGACGTACTCCTTTCCCAATTTGGAACCAGTTTGCTGTTCCATGTCTGGTTCTAACTGTTGCTTCTTGATCTGCATACAGATTTCTCAGGAGGCAGGGAAGGTGTTCTGCTTTTCCCATATCTTGAAGAATTTTCCAGAGTTTTTTGTGATCTACACAGATCCTCTTTCACTTTCAAGAGACTCTCTAGTTCCTCTTCACTTTCTGCCATAAGGATAGTATCATCTGCATATCTGCGGTTATTGATATTTCTCCTGGCAATCCTGATTCCTGCTTGCGCTTCATCCAGTCTGGTATTTTGCATGATGCACTCTGCATATACGTTAAATAAGCAGGGTGACAATAGACAGCTTTGACGTACTCCTTTCCCAATTTGGAACCAGTTTGCTGTTCCATGTCTGGTTCTAACTGTTGCTTCTTGATCTGCATACAGATTTCTCAGGAGGCAGGGAAGGTGTTCTGCTTTTCCCATATCTTGAAGAATTTTCCAGAGTTTTTTGTGATCTACACAGACAAAGGCTTTGGGGTAATCATAAAGCAAAAGTAGATGTGCTTCTACGGATGTAGCAATTTGATCTCGGTTCTTCTGCCTTTTATAAATCCAGCTTGAACATCTGGAAGTTGTATATGACTCATGTACTGTTGATGTCAAGCTTGAAGAATTTTGAGCTTTATTTGCTAATGTCTGATATGAGTACAACTGTGCAATAGTATGAACATTGTTTGGCATTGCCTTTCTTTGGGATTAGAATGAAAGCTGACCTTTTCCAGCCCTGTGTCCACTGCTGAGTTTTCAAAATTTGCTGGCATAATGAGTACAGCACTTTCACAGCATCATCTTTTATGATCTGAAATAGCTCAATAGGAATTTCATCACTTGCACTAACTTTGTTCATAGTGATGCTTTCTAAGGCCTACTTGATTCCACATTCCAGGATGTATGGCTCTAGGTGAGTAATCACAATATCATGGTAATCTGGGTCATGAAAATCTTTTTGTATCTTCTGTGTATTCTTGCCACCTCTTCTTACTATCTTCTGCATCTGTTAGGTTTATACCATTTCCATCCTTTATTGTGCCCATCTTTGCATGAAATGTTCCCTTGGTATCCCTAATTTTCTTGAAGCCATCTCTAGACTTTTCCATTCTATTGCTTTCCTCTATTTCTTTGCATTGATCAGCGAGGAAGTCTTTTTCATCTCTCTTTGCTCTACTCTGGAACTCTGCATTTAAATGAGTATATCTTTCCTCTTCTCCTTTGCCTTGAGCTTCTCTTCTTTTCTTGATAAGGGATTTGGTTTAGGTCATACCTGAATGGTCTAGTGGTTTTCCCTACTTTCTTCAATTATGTCTGGATTTGGCAATAAGGAGTTCAAGATCTGAGCCAGTCAGCCCTCAGTCTTGTTTTTGCTGACTGTATACCTCTCCTCCATCTTTGGTTGCAAAGAATATCATTAATCTGATTTCCGTATTGACCATCTGGTGATATCCATGTGTAGAGTCATCTCTTGTATTGCTGGAAGAGGGTGTTTGTTATAACCAGGCATTTCCTTGGCAAAACTCTGTTAGCCTTTGCCTTGGCTTCATTTTGTACTCCAATGCCAAATTTGTCTGTTACTTCAGGTATCTTTGACTTCCTACTTTTTACATTCTAGTTCCCTATGATGAAAAGGACATCTTTTTTGGGTGTTAGTTCTAGAAGGTCTTTAGGTCTTCATAGAACAATTCCACTTCAGCTTCTTCAGCATTAGCCGTTGGGGCATAGACTCGGATTACTGTGATACTGAATGGTTTGCCTTATAAATGAACAGAGATCATTCTGCCATTTTGGAGATGGCATCCATGTACTGCATATCAGATTCTTTTGTTGACTATGAGGGCTACTCCATTTCTTCTAAGGGATTCTTGCCCACAGTAATAGATACAATGGTCCAGTCAATCCTAAAGGAAATCAATTCTGAATATTCGCTGGAAAGACTGATGCTGCAGCTGGAGCTCCAATACTTTGGCCACCTGATGCAAACAGCCGACTCACTGGAAAAGACCCTGATGCAGGGGAAAATTGGAGGGCAAGAAGAGAAGGGGGCGACAGAGGATGAGCTGGTTAGATGGCATCACTGACTCAGTGGACATGAGTTTGAGCAAACTCAGGGAGATAGTGATGGACAGAGAAGCCTGGCATGCTGCAGTTCATGGTGTCGCCGAGTCGGCCATGCCTCAGGAACTGAACAACAACAACTGTCCAAAAGCTTCATCTTTTCCTTTCTTTGCACAAAGCTGCCACTGTGATGTTCCAAAGAATCAATTCCTGACCGTCTACATTTTCTATATAATCCAATCTCTCTTGCATCTGATTTACTCCAACTTTTTATTATTGTAAATAATACATTTATTTTATCAACTTTGAAGTATTCACTTGTCAATGTTGTTATTAAAGTAACGAGGCAACCAGGGCAAAACAATTACCAAAGACTATCTACTATGAGGAAAACTACAAAAATTCAGTTAATAAAAATTGAAGAATTTAGAACTCTTATATTTCCAATGTGTTTCTGGAACAGAAGCAGAAAAACACTGCCTTGAATTGAAGATGCAGCCAGCTCATGAACAACTAGCATAAACAGAACATGAGCCACAGAGGCCAGCATTTAATGTGGCCCTTCAAGTTCACAGAATAGAAAAAAAAAACAGTGAATCTTAGAAAAAGCTTTTTATTTATGTTTTTCTTATTTTCAGAACACGAGAAAGCAATAGAAATTAACCTCTTAGGGAACAGTGAACTAAAATGGATGCAAATGGGTGAATTTAATTCAGATGACCATTATATGTATGGCAAGAATCCCCTAGAAAAAATGGAGTAGCCCCCATAGTCAACAAAAGAGTTTGAAATGCAGACACTTGGGAACAAACTCAAAAAGAAGGATGTTCTCCTTGCTCAAGGCAAACCATTCAACATCACAGTAATCCAAGTTTATGCCCCAACCACTGATGCCAAAGAAGCTGAAGTTGTCCGGTTCTATGAAGACCTACAAACACCTTCTAGAATTAACATCAAAAAATGTCCTTTTCATCACAGGGGATTGGAATACAGAAGTGGGAAGTCACGAGATACCTGGAATAACAGGCAAGTTTGGCCTGGGAGTACAAAATGAAGCAGGGTAAAGGCTAACAGAATTTTTTCAAGAGAATACACTGGTCACAGCAAACATCCTTTTCCAGCAACCCAGCAGACAGCTCTACAGATAGACATCACCAGATCGTCAATGCCAAAATCAGATTGGAGCCAAAGATGGAGAAGTTCTATAGAGTCAGAAAAAAACAAGACCTGGAGCTGACATGGCTCAGAACATGCAGCTCCTTATTGCAAAATTCAGGCTCAAATGGAAGAAAGTAGGGAAAACCTAGGCCATTCATGTAGGACCTTAATTATGATTATACAGTGGAGGTGATGAACAGATTCAAGGAATCTGACTGGTAGACAGAGTGCCTGAAGAATTATGAATGGAGGTTCATAACACTTTACAGGAGGCACTAACCAAAACCATCCCAAAGAAAAAGAATTTCAAGAAGGCAAAGTGCTTGTGTAAGGAGGATTTACAAATAGCTGAGGAAAGAAGAGAAGCAAAAGACAAGGGAGAAAGGGAAAGATATACTCAACTTAATACAGAGTTTCAGAGAATACCAAGGAGAGATAAGATTTCCTTAAATCAACGATGCAAGTAAATAGACGAAAACAGAAGAGGAAAGGCTAGTGATCTCTTCAAGAAAATTGGAGATATCAAGGGAACACTTCATGCAAGGATGTGCACAATAAAGAAAACAGAATTGGTAAGGTCCTGACAGAGGGAGAAGATATTAAGAAGAGGTGGCAAGAATACACAGAAGAACTATACAAAAAGATCTTAATGACCTGGATAACCGTGATAGTGGGGCCACTCACCTAGACCCAGACATCCTGGAATGTGAAGTCAAGTGGGCCTTAGGAAGCATTACTAAGAGCAAAGCTAGTGGAGGTGATATAATTCCAGCTGAGCTATTTCAAATCCTAAAAGATGATGCTCTTAAAGTGCTGCACTCAATATGTCAGCAAATTTGGAAAACTCAGCAGTGGCCACAGGACTGGAAATGTCAGTTTTCATTCCAACCCCCAAGAAAGGCAATGCCAAAGAATGTTCAAACCAGTGGTCACTAAAGGTTCTTAAATAATATTCCAGTCCAAATATTCTACACATCTTCCATTCAGTTATTCCTCATGGAAAAGTGATTTTCTAAAATATCTCATGGCAAGTTCAGTGTTGAAGGACATTTTTATTTTGGTTTACTTCTATAAATATTTGTTGATTACTCACAAAGTATTAGTTGGGGAGCTAGACACAAGGGGTATGAAGATTGGTAAGCAAACATTTTCAGAGTAAGCCAATCAGGGAAACACATATAAATGTATCAGGCCAGTGTGATGTTGTAAGGTCACAATATGGTACAGATAAACCTGAACATTATACAAATACAGATACAGGACAAGGACTGAGGTATAAGAGGTACCTATTATAAAAAATGACAGCTATGCCCAGTCTTGAACCAACGGTCTACAACTAAGCAAAATAAAATAGCAATGAACCTTTTTTCTTTTGGTTATTTGGATAAGTTTATCTTTAAAACTTTAAAGTAGTACAGAAACATAGGCTACCCCATTTTTACTTAAAATCTATTATAATTATAGATAATACACAATTCTTATATCCTGTGCTGTGTGCTGTGATTGAACTGCTCTGTCATGTCCAGCTCTTTGCAACCCCATGGACTGCAGCCTACCAGGCTCCTCTGTCCATGGAATTCTCCAGGCAAGAATTCTGGAGTGAGCAGCCATTCTCTTTTCCAGGGGATCTTCCTGACCCAGGGATTGAACCCAGGTCTCCTACATTGCAGGCAGATTCTTTGCCATCTGAGCCACCAGGGAAGCCCAATACTGGAGTGGGTAGCCTATCTCTTCTCCAGGGGAATTTCCTAGCCCAAGAATTGAACCGGTGTCTCCTGCATTGCTGGTGGATTCTTTATCAGCTGAGCTATCCAGGATGCACTATATTCTGCAGTTTAGGCTCAAATTTCTAATTTCCTGACATAAAAATTCTCAATTCTTTAATCTGTTTCACACTATAACCTAAATAGTCAGGAGTAACTAAGAATCTAATGTTGTACTTAAACATATTTCCTTTAAAAGCTACCTTCTCGGTTTCCTAGCGAGAGATTAATCCACCTCAGGTCTCAAATGTTTAAAGTGTTCCATCAATAGGAAATCACAAAAATGAACATATAGTATGCCATAGATAATGAGGCTACCAAAACATGCATTTGTTGAAATCTTTTGTCACTGTTGGGAAAAAATTTCCCATGAGTTTCTAACATTTCTGCACATCTTATGAAAGAAGCCATGGCTGCTTTTGTTCTGAACTATTTTTAAAAGATGTTTGTAAAGCAAACAGCCTTAGAAATAGCATAGCATCTCCTTCTTGAGGAAAGAGAGGCATACTTGTCATTCATTATAAAAGTTATACATTCCTGAAGTTCAGGATCACTTTCTTATAATGGTTAGGTATCATATGGTCTGATTTGTGTTGCCTTCTGGAAATTGGGGCTTCAATTCAGTTCACTTAGGGAACTAGTATAAAAAAGCTGATACAACTACTACTGCTATGTGAAAAATAAACTGTCCTTCCTCACTGATCCAGGAATCTAGTGTCTCCTAAAAGCATCTATGAATCTATGGCAGGCTTTTATATGTCAGCATGCAAGCAAGGAAACATCTTAGATTTTTCAGCACTTTTTGGTTTTTTTTATAACATTGGTAATAAGGATGGGATGCTTATAGAGACTTGGATTTCCTTCTGGAAAAGGAATAATGAAGACCTCACAGGTCCACTAATGGGATTCAAACAGTCTCTGGGAATCATTAGTAAATGACACTGTCAAGTGGACAATAAATGGTCCTCCAGTTTTTTGCCCATTAATGCAGAGGAATTGAGGAGGTCACCCCAGCCTAAGTAATAGGAAATAGGTGAACACAGATATCAAAATGCTTCTCTGTTGTGAATTTTCCTTCAGGAGGAAGGACTGCCTTGCCAATCACATGTCCAGATTCTGTTATGTAGCACTAGTTACAACTTATTACTAAGACTTGTCCTGGGTAAGCAGACAGTTTCTGTCCACTTCAGACAACACTTAGAGGGATGCACACAATGTGTGCATCCAGTCCCAAAGAAGGGCAATGCTAAAGCATGTTCAAACTACCACATAATTGCACTCATTTCACACGCTAGCAAAGTAATACTCTAAACTCTCCAAGCAAGGCTTCAACAACATGTGAAAACCTTTCAGATGTTCAAGCTGGATACAAAAAAGTCTGAGGAACCAGAGATCAAATTGTCAACATCTGCTGGATCATAAAAAAAGCAAGAGAATTCCAGAAAATAAACATCTCCTTCTGCGTCATTGACTACACTAAAGCCTTTGACTGTGTGGATCACAACACACTGAGAAACCTGTTTGTAGGTCAAGAAGAAACTGTTGGAACTGGACATGGATCAACAGACTGGTTCCAAATTGGGAAAGGAGTACATCAAGGCTATATATTATAACCCTGCTTATTTAACTTACATGCAGAGTACATCATGCAAAATGCCAGGCTGGATGAAGCACAAGCAGGAGTCAAGATTGCTGGGAGAAATATCAACCAACTCAGATATGCAGGTGACACTATACTTATGGCAGAAACTGAAGAGGAACTAGAGAGTCTCTTGATGAAAGTTAAAGAGGAGAGTGAAAAAGCTCACTTAAAACTCAAACATTCAAGAAACAAAGATCATGGCATCAGGACCCATCACTTCATGGCAAATAGATGGGAAGCAGTGGAAACAGTGACAGACTTTATTTTCTTGGGTTCCAAAATCACTATAGATGGTGACTGCAGCCATGAAATTAAAAGATGTTTGCTTCTTGGAAGGAAAGTTATGATCAATCTATACAGCATTTTAAAAAGCAGAGACATTACTTTGTCAACAAAGGTATGCCTAATCAAAGCTATGGTTTTTCCAGTAGTCATGTATGGATGTGAGAGCTGGACTATAAAGAAAGCTGAGCGCGAAGAATTGAAGCTTTTGAATTGCAGTGTTGGAGAAGACTTTTGAGAGTCCTTTGGACTGCAAGGATATCAAACCACTCCATCCTAAAAGAAATCAGTCCTGACTATCCATTGAAAGGACTGATGCTGAAGCTGAAGCTCCAATACTTTGGCCACCTAATGTGAAGAGCTGACTCATTAGAAAAGACCCTGATGCTGGGAAATATTGAAACAGAAGGAGAAGGGGATGACAGAGGAGGATGTTTGAATGGCATCAACAACTCAATGGACATGAGTTTGAGCAAGCTCTAGCAGATGGTGAAGGACAGGGAGGCCAGGCATGCTACAGTCCCTGGGCTCGCAGAGAATCAAACATGACTGAGCAACTGAACAACAGCAACACGTATAATGGAGTGTGAAAGGGAGAACTCCATTACAAGAGATCAGGTAAATCATTAGAACTTTGACTGGTTCATATGGGAAAGAAGGCAGCACAGGGCACATTTCCTTTTAAAGAATAATGACAAGTAGTAGGCTGTCTTATGGCCAAACCTCTCCTTTGTTCTACAATGCCAAACTTAGATCCACTTGGAAGAGACAGTAAAATCTCTCAGCTTTTTACAGTGGGTTCTGTCAGCTCTAAAGGAGCTTTAGCTCTCTTGGGAAGATTTTTCTGAGATAGAAAACTCCTATGGAGAACTGGAGATGAGGCTCTGCCTCATATATGAGCTTTGGCTATGCTGTGCTTAGTCACTCAGTCATAACCAACTCTTTGTGACCCCATGGACTTAGCCTACCAGGCTCCTCTGTCCATGGGAATTCTCTAGGCAAGAAAACTGGAATGGGTTGCCATGCCCTCCTCCAGGGGATCTTCCAAACTCAGGGATAAAACCTAGGTCTCCCACATTGCAAGCGGCACCTTTACCAGCTGAGTTACCAGGGAAGCCCCATGTAAGCTCTTAACTGTCCTGCACTGAGTTTAAAATTCTGATCATCTTGACCCACCAGAGAATGAGAAAAACACCCAAAGAAATCGAGATAAATTCTTGAGATCTCACCACTGTATTGGAAAACTTTCCCAGCCCTGATGGTTGACATTATCAAGGACATCATCTAGACAATGGGGCAGCTAATGTCCTGAAACTAAGGTGGATTCCTTAAAGATGGTCACCACTGTGTAGCCAGACTGAATCAGCCAGAAGTTGCAAACCCAAGGCCCTAGCAAAAAAGAGCAATGTGGCTATGTTTTCTGAGTCCAGGAATCCCAAGGGTTGAAACAGATGGTATTAGCCATGACGACCTTGCTCCTCAATATAGACTACTGGATGGGCCAAAATTTGTTCAAAGTTCATTTGGGTATTTCATGAGCCACCACCACGTTATCTGAAAGTACAAATAAAGCCTCTTTTCCTAATCCCTGATTCCTCTCTCTTCCTCTCTCTTGGCTTACAATTTAAAGAAAATTATGAGAGACTAAGGCATCCCTTTTTCTAACAAGGTTCAAAGGACATGCATCCACCAGAGTATACTGGAGTATTTCAGGAAGAAGGAATCAAATTTTTATGAGCATGTTGGACATGGATGCCCACGCTGTGCTCCCACCTGGATCTACAGAACACTCAGATTCAGCAAGTGGGGTTTAAGATTCACAGTGAGAAAGACAAGATAACTTGGTCTTGTGGAGAAAGATCTTTGGGCCAATTAAATGTACCATTTTGTTGTTTCTATATCTGATGGTATAGCAGGAATTAATGTGCTACATGCTCATATTTTATCATCCATTAAGTGCCTGAAAGTATTATCACAACCAGGACAGGCCACATGTAGAGAAGTGCTAATGGAACATGTAAATCACTTTCCAATCTTCTGCCTGCTTCTTCCCAGAAACAGTATAAAATCCCTTGAGGAGAAAAGGAAATCACAGCTCTGCATATAGCTTTAAGACAACACAAGTGAGAAGAAATACAGAATCTTAATGTAACATCCCTGGATGGCCGGTGGAAAAAGACTAGAACTGAAAGCTCAGAATGGATTACCTAATGCTCATGTAACTGAACCCACTGCACAGAGGAAAGAAACACTTGCTATATTATCATGGACTGTGTCAGTGACTTCCGGGGACAAAGACCATTCACATTCATGTGTCATGGCCACCAATATACAACTGAGAGTGTGCATGCATGTTCAGCCTTCAGTTGTGTCCAACTCTTTGTGAGCCCTTGAACTGTAGTTCATGGAAGAACTAAAGAGCCTCTTGATGAAAGTGAAAGAGGAGAGTGAAAAAGTTGGCTTAAAGCTCAACATTCAGAAAACTAAGATCATGGCATCCAGTCCCATCACTTCATGG
>SJYX01003814.1:74699-86760 GCA_006410675.1 Oreotragus oreotragus
ATAAAGATGGAAAACAAAGTCATTTGTAAACATTTACGTAATCATTTGATACTTGCAAGAACAATTTCAGGACTTAGAATTCATAAAATTTGCAGCATTTTGTAAAATACACTCTCATAAATTTATAAATAAAATGCAAATATCCATATATATATGAATAATATGTCCATAAAAATAAGTAGGAAATATGAAATATATATATTAAGCTATGAAAATATTTTGTGTAGTTATCCCTTGACCGAATTGTCTTGCCTTCATAAGACACTAAATCACTTGGTTGTCTCTTTAATATTGTAACTTTAGGTGTGTGTGAGTATATATTTCTTTCAAGGTTTTGCTTTTAAAGTTGTTTAGAATTTCATTTAGGTTAATTAGTTCACATAAAATAGCTTGCCTATAATCCCCAAGTCTTACTAAATAAAACTAAGGAGGCATTTCATTAAAAAATTATATTTTTATTGCTGTAATTAAGGAGACATTTTTAAAAATGCAAGTTGGAAAATAGCTGTTGTCCCACATACCAAAATAATACAGCTTCTATTTAGTTAGCTTTACTTGAGTAAAGAATTTAATCAAGTATCCATAGGTATGTACCTGTTCTATCTCTCCCTTTTTGCCTGCTTTTCCTTCCCAGGCTCTCTCATCACCACACAGAAGCCAAAACACGATTTAACATGGAACATTCAACTAACAGCAATCTATTGGTGAAATAAACTATATCACTTTCACAATTTTTAATTTCTCTTTACCAATTTTTGATTTCTCTTTACCATTGTAAACATTTCATTTCAACCAAGCCCATTCTCTGGGTGGCATATAATTCCAAGAATTGTAAGATTTAACTTAAACAAATGCAAAGATATGCTATTCAAATATTGGTATGCCTTGTCTCCACATGTGCTATATTTGTTTTGCAGAACCTTAATAATGACAGTGAATTTAGGTAGATCTTCCAAAGTTTCAGCTCAGTAAGAGTTATTAACAGAAATTTTGCCACTATTTATGACAGACTGATTATTTGCATTCTCACAGACAATTCTAAGCTATTTTAATGCTGCATGTTTTGCAAGCATATATCCTTACAAAAGGTGTGCACTTCTGACATTGTTTGGAAGTTGATGCTAAATAGAATAACATTAACACATACTGCTGTGAACTTATCATTAACACAATTTTGGGCTATAACTGATAAAGTCAGCATTGTACTTGCGTTTTCCCTTTTGTTCAATGGAAATTTATCTTTTCCAATAGAGCTTCATAACTGTAGGAGACATTGTATTAGCAAGAATACACTGTTATCCACTGTTATCCAAAAGGTAAAGGTATTTAGAGGAAAAAATGATCTTTTGGTTCAGCTCATAACCTACCTACTCCCTATCCACCTGATACTGCCATATGTGTATATTTGCAGTAATAACAAGTTTAAGTAGTTTGAATATTCTTCATAGCGAAGCACTAAATTTAACCAACTAAAATTTCTGAATTTAAAAAACAATAAAGCAGCTCTTCATAGCCACTCCTGACTTTAGCTGCAGCTTAAAAACACACTGAAAACCACCCCTTGCCAGTGACTTGCTCAATGCATTTCTACCTATCTCTACACAAGAGAACTAAAGGCTCAAATACAGTCTGAGTTAAATTTCTTTAAAAACCTCTACATTGTGGAAAGCAAGATTTTAAGACAATCTTCACTCAATAAATTCTTCGCGTAATTGCTCACCTTTCCCTATTTTTTGTGTAAGCAGAGATCTGCTTGTTTAAGATGAGGTAGCATTCTCTCTCCTTCGACTGCAAGAACAAGAATGCCAACTGGATTCTTATTTTCTCAAAATTATTTAAAAGAATAAAAAACAGTTATCACCGGGAAATTTATATTCACACACTACATACTCAAATGGGACACCTTTTAAAGTTTCTAACATCTATTTCTGCATACTCTTATCTGCATTGCTTCGAACTCAAGCCCTATGACCAATGGTTCTAAAGAGTAAAATATGCTGAAATTAATACATTTCAATACTTCTTTGAAAATTCAATCAAAAATTGTGTGGTGGTAGTTTTGTTTTTTAAGATTGCAATACACAAGGAATCAGGAGCACACATTTTAGTGTTTAAATCGGCTCTCCCTTCATCATTCATTGCCTCATCACCTTACTCACATTATTCCTTCATTGAACACAATTCCCCCCTCCTTTTTTTTTCAGCCTCATCACCTTCATTGAACACATCCTTCACTGAACATAACTTCCTTTTTTTCCCCTCAAACCAACTAGAAATACTAAAACGTTAAACATGGTTTTGGAAGAAAGGGCTGATGCGGTAAGAAAACTTCTACAGAGATTGTCTGGACACTAAGATGCTACTCAACACCTGAAGCACCCAGATAGTGCAGAGGCTTTTTAATACAATGTTTTCTAATCTTCTTATATCCCTCTCTCAGCCACTAAACCCAAAGAAAAATAAGGGGTTTGGCTCATTGCAAACTCAAAGAAGATTTTAAAGAGTGAGTTTGATGCTATTCTCCCCTCTTTCAAGAAAAAGCTTCTTATGCTCAAGAGTTGCTGGGCTTTATCTGCCAATGTTGCAAAGCGGATTCATCACTCAGTGAGGTGCATGCTTTTCAACCTGAAATTAAGACCGATTCCAGATTCCAGGAAAACAACTAAAATAGGGGAAGTCCCCGTCCCCAACTAAAATGCCTCTAAATGAATACAAGGAATCTGAGCGACATAAACAGTTGTGGTCTTTAAAGCAACAATAGCAAAAAGTTTAGTCGCAAAAGGTTTGGTTTTTGTCTTTCTTTTTTCATGTTTGATCATCCCTTAAACAGCCCCGGTGCTAACAAACACACAAAGTAACTGTACAGATGCCAGGATCTGTACAGATGCCAGAAAACTGTCCGTATCAGTTTTTTTGAGGTGGCAGAAAAAGCTGGAGAGGTACCACCGTTTCGAGGGAATAAGGTCAGAATTCACCGGCAGAACCCTTCGCTCTGCGAAGAAATACGGCGGGACTGTAGGACTCTGGGGCCCGGCTTTCGAAAAGGAGGGAAGGTGGGTCAGGGGCGTACTTTGTGAGGAAGGCTTTGTCAGTGCGAAACCAGGCGCAGGGTGGCAGGTGGGGGCGTCTGCGGGCTGCCAGAAGCGGGAAATCAAAAGGGGGCGACGCGGGGACGACGGGGGCTGAGAGGACCCTGATGGGGTGGCCGGAGGGTCAGCGCCATTCATGGCTGCTGCGAAAGTGGGAGCCCTGGGGATGGAAGGTGAAGCGGGGACAGCGAGTTGCCCCAGCTGTCCCCGGGAGGGAGAGGGTTCCCAGCAGGTGGAGTTGAAAGCCAAAAGCCCCCCAGGGATCAAGGAGCAGCGCTCTCCGGAGACCCTCGCCTGGAGGTTGAGGAATCACAGCAGGTGGTTTGGGGGTAACCCCTGATGCCAGAGGTTCTCTCGGCAGGCCGCCTGGCCGCCGACCCTCTGCGCTTTCCAGGCTACTCACCGGTCCGGGCTGGAAAGCGCCATCCAGGCGCGCGCGAGGGCTGCGCGGCGCAGGCGGCGGGCAGGGCCGAGCGTGGCAGCCTAGGAGCGGGACTGGAGCCGGGGGACGCCGAGGCGGCGGCCGCGGCGGCGGGGGCGCGGGGAGCTGCGGGCGCGGAGGGCGGCGTATCCGGAGCTGCTGCGCCGCGCGCGCTCTCTGCCCATCTCCGGCTCGGCTGAAGCGGCTACTGCCGCCGCCGCCGCGAGGGAGGGAGACGAGGGGGAGGGGAGGAAGCACGCGGCAGGGAGCTGTCTCTTATACACATCTCATAGATGGGCAGTATGACTGCCTCTATAGTACAAAGCTTTAACATGGCTTTAATGACATGCTGTTGATGACAAGGTCAGAGGCTTCTGTCACCAATGTCTTGACTGTAGTGTCACACATTCCCACCAGATGGGGTATCTGATAAGCCCTCACAAAACTCGGGGGTTTGGTCTCATGGGAATACACTGGCAGATTCACAATAATCAGTCCCTATAGCAGTCAAAAAAAAAAAAAANAGGGGGCGACGCGGGGACGACGGGGGCTGAGAGGACCCCGATGGGGTGGCCGGAGGGTCAGCGCCATTCATGGCTGCTGCGAAAGTGGGAGCCCTGGGGATGGAAGGTGAAGCGGGGACAGCGAGTTGCCCCAGCTGTCCCCGGGAGGGAGAGGGTTCCCAGCAGGTGGAGTTGAAAGCCAAAAGCCCCCCAGGGATCAAGGAGCAGCGCTCTCCGGAGACCCTCGCCTGGAGGTTGAGGAATCACAGCAGGTGGTTTGGGGGTAACCCCTGATGCCAGAGGTTCTCTCGGCAGGCCGCCTGGCCGCCGACCCTCTGCGCTTTCCAGGCTACTCACCGGTCCGGGCTGGAAAGCGCCATCCAGGCGCGCGCGAGGGCTGCGCGGCGCAGGCGGCGGGCAGGGCCGAGCGTGGCAGCCTAGGAGCGGGACTGGAGCCGGGGGACGCCGAGGCGGCGGCCGCGGCGGCGGGGGCGCGGGGAGCTGCGGGCGCGGAGGGCGGCGTATCCGGAGCTGCTGCGCCGCGCGCGCTCTCTGCCCATCTCCGGCTCGGCTGAAGCGGCTACTGCCGCCGCCGCCGCGAGGGAGGGAGACGAGGGGGAGGGGAGGAAGCACGCGGCAGGGAGGGAGGGAAGGGGGGGGGGGAGCGAGGGGAGAGGGGAGACGGACTCCCGGAGCGCGGAGGAGGGAGGGAGGGGCGCGCGGGCCCCGCCAAGGCTCCCGCAGAAGGGCTCGGGGACGAGAGCTCGGCGACGAGGAGTGGGGTCTCTGCCCCGCCCCTCCCCTCCCCGCCTTCCCCCTTCGCGCCCTTTCCTGGGGCTCGTCCCCGCGCGGCTTGGGCTGGGGGTGGCCGGGCTCGGCCGCCGCCGGGGCTTCGGCGCCCTGGTGAGAGCGCTGAGGCCGGCAGGCGGCTGCGCCAGCTCCCGGCGCCGCCGGCCCGAGGCACCTGTGCGCGCACGCACCGCCCGCAGCCCAATTGCCGCGGCTCCCCGACTCGGATCCGCCGGCGGTCGCCTTGCCTCGCTCTCCTTTCTGGTCAGATTACGATCATGCCTGGGCATCCATGACATCTGTGTGCTCCCCTATTGCAGTCTGCTTCCCCGGGCGCTCTTTGGCACAGGGTGTCCGGCCAGAAGGAGCCGCCGGCGGGGAACTCGATGCAGGCAACCGCCGTCCGCTCCTTGGGCAGTTGCTTGCGCACGGGTGGCAGTGTTTGCCTCCTGGGTTGACCAGCTAATGAGGTAAAAAATATATACGTAAATATATTAGTAATCCTCTGACCCGATTTCTTGGGGCCATTCTCAGTAATCTAGGAAGGTTTCCGTATGAAGGGCACAGGGGCAGTCTATTGCCCTGTCTTGGCGCTCATTCTCTCTTTTCTCGATATCCTAAAAAATCAGGACACGACTTGGCCAGTTTAAGCGAAATATTGCTTATTTTTTTTTATTAATTGCAGAGCTTTTTGTTTTTATTCACATTCTCCTAGAATTCGCTTTGCTTTCCTGTTAGGATTTGCTTTGCTATATTAGACTGTGAAACAGTCCTGTTTATTCGCAAACTGCAAAGACTCCTATGAAAACAGATACTGTAGCGCCTGTACGCTCAAGATCGAGAGGGTGAATCCACACTTTGGTAAATGGACGATATTGACTGATTTCCGTGAACTGTATTTAGTTTCATAATCTTCACCTGGTAGTTGAGGATAGGCAGGGAGCAGGTGGATTATATGCATAAAAGATATGATTAGAAAAAAAAGGTCTCTTAAAACTCTCCTCAAATAGTCTAACATATAAAGTAGCCACATTACTCCCTGTGAAAAGTTTCTGATTTTTGTTTATATGTTATTCAAATGATTAGGCTTTTAGTTACTTAACCTTTTCTGTTAGAATAAGTGAAACAGGTATTTTATTTTACTTAAGTATGTAGAAAATGGCAACCTACTCCAGTATCCTTGCCTGGAGAACCCCATGGACAGAGGAGCCTGGTAGACTACAGTCCATGGGGTCGCAAAGAGTAGAACACGACTGAGCCACTTCACTTCACTATGTCTGATATAACATGTACTCAGGTTAAAATAGGTGCACACTCAATTGTAAACGCAGTATGGAGAAACATTTTTAATGCAGTAAGGCATAGTCAGATATTGATGAAGAGCCTCTAGTTTTTCCCATATACATTCCTGTGAGAAGAAAAACTGTTGGTGATAAAGTAGTGCTGGATGGTATTCTCAACTTTCTAGAATCTGTCCTGCAGAGTTTATCTGTTAATGAAATATTTGGTTTCACATCTATCTGATAATCTGAGTGAGAGAAGCACCTCCTCAGGGAACAAGAGATATCAAACTCTCCTAACACACCTCATCTTTAAAAAACCTGTTACTGTCTCCAGATGTTCATTGTTACACCATGCAAATTCACCATATGCTAGTCTTTCAAAGAAGACCACAGGAAAGAAACGGTTGGTGAAGACATACAGCTCATTTGACTTTCTAAGTCTTCTCAGTTGTATCTATATTACAGAATTTTTTTTTCAAATAGAAGTAGCTTTTTGGGCAGAGTGGTTACCGAGAATTAAATCTCTATTTTCTTTCCCCTGTTTTAGGATATTTGTATTCCTCCTATATTTGATTATGAAACTGTAAGAGCAATATCTGTATAATCTCATTTTGTGGTTGTAAAAGGTAAAGAAAAAAATGCAAACTAAAATGCCTTAAAGCCAAACAAAGAAAAGGGATAACTTATAAAGCATAGCAAGATAAGCTTCTAAGTCCTTACTCCCCATCCACTTGGTCCACCAGCGACAAGACTAGGATGATAAAAGATGGAATGACATCGCAGTTCTTCTGCTGGAGGACTTGAATTTAAATTTAAATACTTAGGCTAGGTGTAAACTGTCCTGTCATCTCTACCACAGCATTCCTTACCTTTTGTGTTTCTTTCCCCTTCTACATTTTTATTAGTGTTGCATTGTGCTATGACATTGTTTCATTTACTTACATGTTGCATTACAACCTGGGAAGCCAAGTAAATAATTAAAATACAAAGCGTCGTTTTAAACAAGGAGGCTTTGTATTTACTTAGTTGAAAACAAATACATTAAAATTTTCTGAAATCAGAAAGAACAAAGACCCTATCCTTTAATAAATAGGGCACTGGTGTCAAAGATTGGTTAGCAAAGAAATGTAATGTATCTCTTTATTGAACACATATTTAATAAGGACCCCTTGTGGGCAGGCAACATGTTTGGCTTCACAGATATCACAGTGGAGAAACTTAGTAACTGTGCCTTAGTCTAGTAGTGATCCAATAAAAGTGTTTTATCACTAAGAAAAGTGTTATAATGACTATGATAAGTTTTAAACCCAAAGAAAAGAATATTTTTAAATTAACTTATAGACATTAACAAGATTAAAGGGAAAGGAATATGCTGCTAAGTTGCTTTAGTCGTGTCCGACTCTGTGTGACCCCGTGGACTGCAGCCTACCAGGCTCCTCCGTCCATGGGATTTTCCAGGCAAGAGGACTGGAGTGGGTTGCCATTCTCCTAAAGTTTTAAACCCAAAGAAAAGAATATTCTTTAATTAACTTATAGAAATTAACAGGATTAAGGGGGAAGGAATATAGACCCTCTGCAAATTCTAGATGGCTATTTTCCCCTCTCCTTTTCCCAAGAAACTAGAGGAGAAAAATTTAACTTGGTTAATTATGAGTGATTATAAAAAAGAATGGGAATAGTATCAACACAAGAATATATAGGAGAAGCATATAGAGGAGCACCAAAATGACCAATTGTTGAAGAACACACACCATAACAATGTTGCCATGGAGAAGATGAAAAACTTGTTCTAACATTCTGCCATGAATTTTCTTAAGGACGTTGCTTCTGTGAATGAAGACTACAAGGTGTTAGGCAAGAATTTCACTGGGTGGGGTTGAAGCTGCAATGGAAGATGATGACTGAAAGCTGGTAAAATTAAGTAAAAAGTAAAACTAAAATTATAACATCACAAATTAAAAATTAATATGGAAGAACATACACTGAGATAAACATCGTAAGAGAAAGAGCACAAAAAATCAGAAAGACTAGTAAAAGGAATTTGAAATAAAAAAAGAGATGAACAAGATTAGAGAGAATATGAAAGGTGGAGAAGACAGGCAAAGACAAGTAAATACAAATTATGAAAAAGAAATAAATCTTCAATATCATTAAAGAAAAAAACATTTGTGAAGTGAAAGACTTGAAATTTCATTTTTAAAGGATACAGTGATCACTACAAAAAATTGTCACCACCAAGATATAATAAATACAATAACTAGAATGTAAATATAATAAAGAATCTTTGGGGTTGAAAGAGATGAAAAAAGCAATCACTAACTTACAAAGGCAAATATTGAGATTGGCTTCAAGATTCTTCACTATAACAAGATACCAAAGTCCACAAAATGTGAGCATAAGAGTTAAGGCTTTTCCTGTTTAGCCAGTCCTTCAAATATCATATCTTCCCTAATGGCTCAGAGGTTAAAGCATCTGCCTCCAATGTGGGAGACCCAGGTTTGATCCCTGGGTCAGGAAGATCCCCTGGAGAAGGAAATGGCAACCCACTCCAGTATTCTTGCCTGGAGAATCCCATGGATGGAGGAGCCTGGTAGGCTATACCCACAGGGTCACAAAGAGCTGAACACGACTAAGTGACTTCACTTTCACATATCATAGTTGTAAACAAAGTTTGAACATCCAAAAACTAAGGGAATGTTATTCTCATGAACCTATCTTCAGTATAGAGCATGGATTTTGTTTCCAAGTGATAAATAGAAGTGATAATCTTGGATCAAGGACTAGTTGTGAGCATTGAATGTATTTAATTATTGACCTGAAATACAAGAATGTAAGAATTACAGCAAAATGATAGAATATAAATCTCATAGATGCAGACAATATAATAATATATATCTAAACAGAATTTGGATGAGAAGGGCAAAAAGAAAAAGATAAGATATAAAGGCATTGATTGTCTAATGCTGGGAGTCAAAGAAAATCATTCAAAGGGACAAATTAGTGGTCTAACATATTTAACAATACAAGAATAAACTGCAATCAGGATAATATTAAATACTAATTTTTTATCATTACTTGTTTTAGCAAACTAACAGATACACTGTAATAATGGAAAATGCAGTTATTTTTGCATAAGTAACAAAGAAATAAAAGCATCAAAGAATAGACCATAAACACTGAGAATACACATATATAGAAATAAATTTTTAAAAACAGATCTCAGTGAAGGAATTTTATGATGTTAAAAAGCAAAAACCTAACATAAAATAATATAGCAGAACTAAGAGTAAACATATCCTTAATATTATTAAGTGTGAATAGGATTATCTCATCCTCTATAAGAAAGTAGACATTTTAGATTGGATAATGAAACAAAATAAAATTTTATACCTACAAGATAACTCAGAATATTAGAAAAATAAAAGGATAGGCAAACATAACAGACAAATATATACTTTTGATTGGAGGCTAGGTGTCATACAAACCAGAAATCCATTAAACAAAATGAAGAAGGATAATTTATGGTTATAGTAATAGGTACTTTCATATGCAGACAAAAGAATTATGAATACATATGTCTTGAGAAGGGAATGGCCATCCACTCCCGTATTCTTGCCTAGAGATTTCCATGGACAGAGGAGCCTGGCAGGAATATTTATGTACCAAACAGTATAACACCAACATAACTACTAAGTTGGCCAAAAAGTTCGTTCTGATTTAAAGCCTGAACAAATTTTTGGGCCAACCCAACATATCAGAAATTATACACGTACAAGAAAGCATGAAGTACACTATTAGTAGAAGCCTTAATACTATTAATATATGAGAGTCCACATGTACAGACAATAAACAGAGATATTAAAGTCTAGCCCTGACTTAGGAGCATCAGTGGAAAATTCTAGCTAAAATATTAACAAATAAACCCTAACACATTAATTGATTAAAAGAGTATTAAAAGAACAAGATGTCATCACCAAGTATGATTTCTTTTTTTCTCAAAAATTTAAGGGAAACATTTCTATACTAGAAAATTTATTAAAATACTTTATCACTTCCCTCATCTATAAAATGAAAATATCAGTACCCACTTTATAGGAATTTTTACAATGATTTACAGTTATTGCACACAAAATCTTTAGCAAGAGTGCCTGAAATATAGTCAGCTCTTCATAAATGTTATCTGTTGTGTTTGTCAGCTTTCAAAAGATATTTAAAAATGATTATGCTTATGATAATAATATAAATCTTGTTTTCATTTTCTTGAATAACAAACTTGTGTTGATTTATTAATGTTGCATTCTCATCTTTTGTCCCTTCTCCTCAGGGTTTTCATTATTAATTTTTAGGTCCTGTGTTCTTTTTGTATTATTATTAAAATACTGCCAAACATTAAAATCAATTTGCAAATTCCGAGTGTACTGAAAACTATCCATTTAAAAATAATTTAGAATTATATTAGTAATGTTTAAGTGCATTCTCTCTCTTTTTTAATAGACTTAATTTTTTTGAAACGTTTTAGGTTCACAGCAAAATTGAGCAGAAGGTAGAGAGTTCAGTTATACCTGTATTCCCATCTTACACATACCCTCTGTCACTGTTTACATTCTGCACCAGAGTGGTACATTTTTTCCAAATGATAAACTTATACTAAAGCAGAGTTACCCCAAGTCTACAGTTTACATGAGGATTCAATCTTGGTGTTGCACATTCTGTGGGTCTAACAAACGTGTAATGACATATGTCCACCAGTGGAAAATCATACAGAATAGTATGATTTTCACTCCCCTAAAATCTTTTGTTCCACCTATTTCTCCCTCGTTCTTCCCTAACCCCTGGGAACCACTGACTTTTTTCACTTCTCTTGCCTTTTCCAGAATGTCACACAGTATATGTAACCTTTTCAAATGGACTCCTTTTACTTAGTATTATGCATTTAAGGTTCTTCCCTGTCTTTTCATAGCTTTTCTGCCCCATGAATTCTATTTTTTTTAAATATTAAGGCTGTTACTAGCTTTGGTTTTGCTAATTTTGGACTAGTATATCTTACTGTAAGTGTGTGTGTGTGTATACACCTATACACCTCATTTTTCAGTTCCTCTTGTTTAATAAATGTCCGAAGGATGAGCTGAGGCTGCAACTCATAATGCAAATATGGCCAAAGTGTCTTTTTGTTTTTCTGCTTTAGCCTGTTCATGTAATAGATCAAATCTCAACAAGAGACTCTAAGAAAATTTGTACTCTATTGATAGGTTCTTTCCAATTGCTAGTGTTAGTCTAATTTTTATTTCTCTTTAAGTAGCCACTCTTTTCTCATTGTTCACTTGTGGGGATATTGATTTATTTCTATTCTTCTCAGAAGTGTCACTTGAATGTTTCATCCTATTTGACACTTGGTAGATGTGAGAGCTGGACTGTGAAGAAGGCTGAGCGCCGAAGAATTGATGCTTTTGAACTGTGGTGTTGGAGAAGACTCTTGAGAGTCCCTTGGACTGCAAGGAAATCCAACCAGTCCATTCTGAAGATCAACCCTGGGATTTCTTTGGAAGAAATGATGCTAAAGCTGAAACTCCAGTACTTTGGCCACCTCATGAGAAGAGTTGACTCATTGGAAAAGACTCATGCTGGGAGGGATTGGGGGCAGGAAAAGAAGGGGACAACAGAGGATGAGATGGCTGGATGGCATCACTGACTCGATGGATGCGAGTCTGAGTGAACGCCAGGAGTTGATGATGGACAGGGAGGCCTGGAGTGCTATGATTCATGGGGTTGCAAAGAGTCGGACACAACTGAGCGACTGAACTGAACTGAACTGAGGCTTTTTCCATGGAGAAAGCAATGGCACCCCAAGCCAGTACTCTTGCCTGGAAAATCCCATGGACAGAGGAGCCTGGTGGGCTGCAGTCCATGGGGTCACTAAGAGTTGGGCACGACTGAGGGACTTCACTTTCACTTTTCACTTTCATGCATTGGAGAAGA
>SJYX01003814.1:88703-114166 GCA_006410675.1 Oreotragus oreotragus
TGGAGAATCCCAGGGAGGGGGGAGCCTGGCAGTCTTCAGTCTCTGGGGTCGCGCAGAGTCGGACATGACTGAAGCGACTTAGCAGCAGAAGCAGCAGGCTTTTTCCAGGGCTTCCCTGGTGGTTCAGATGGTAAAGCATCTGCCTGCAATGCAGGGGACCTGGGTTTAGTCCCTGGGTCAGGAAGATTCCCTGGAGAAGGGAATGGCTACCCAATCCAGTATTCTTGCCTGGAGAATTCCATAGGCAGAGGAGCCTGGTGGGCTACAGTCCATAGGGTTGCAAAGGGTTGAACACAACTGAGCACCTAACACATACACACAGGCTTTTCCATGTGAAAATAATTAAATCTTTAGTTCTACGAATTATTACCAAGATTTTTTTTAAAACACTTTCTTGTCTGTTTTTTTAATTTTCTTTTATGAATTGCCTTAGACAAATATGAATAAAGAGTTAATATAGCCTGTCTGATCGCTCCTTTTTTGTATACCTCCATGTAAGCCTGGTTCCATGATTGACCCAAAAATGTCTTTGAATGTGGCTGTTAGGAAGCTTTTCAAGTTAATGATTAAAGATATTTTTTACACACCTGGAAGAGTGGACTGTGTTGCTTATTCTACCTTGTCAGGATTGCCTTGCACAAAAATTGATGTGGACGATGTGCACCTGGTGTCATTTTTTTTGGGTGCTGGGTTTCAATTATAATGATTGGCTACTTAGCAGGATATGCTTATGTGACAGCCCCCTTAAAGCATCAGACGTTGAAGGCTTGAGTGGATGTTTTACTTGAGCAGTAACCACAGGTTACTGTGTTTCACCACTAGAGACAAAACACATTCTGTGCTGAGGCATAGAAAGACTCAGTAGATTACTCATGATTTCTGGACTCCATCCTTTGCATGCATTTTTCATACTACTTCTGCTGTGTAACCTTGTGCTATAATAAGCCCTGAAAGTGAAAAGTGAAGTCACTCAGTCGTGTCCGACTCTTTGCGACCCCATGGACTGAAGACTGCCAGGCTCCTCCATCCATGGGATTTTGCAGGCAAGAATACTGGAGTGGGTTGCCATTTCCTTCTCCATTAATAAACCCCAACCAAGAAAAAAAAGGCAAAACTCTTTTTGGAATTCTTTGAATCAAAAGTGTGGGGTATAGAGACCTCCAAAAGAACAAATGTTGAGACATTTGAATCAGCTTCTATTTCCTCTCAGACATCTTTCAAACTTATCTCTTTTTATCCTTGCTGTCATTTGAAATTATTTCTTAATTTAATTTTCTAGGTTACCAATTTTACATGTAAATAAGTCTGGTCTTCTCCTTATCCTGTCTATTGAAATGTTTGTTATTGTTGTTTATTTTAATAATTATATTTTCCTTTAACAAGGTCTTGATGTGGTTCTTTGCAAAATTTCTGGTTTTTTTTTTTGCAAAATTTCTTCTTGATTCATAGTCACTTTTCTTGCTACATCATTTACTATTCTTACTTTATGGATATGATTGCATACTTTATCTCTGTGTAGATAATATATATGAGCATGTAAAGTTTTTTCAGATTATGGTGTTATTTCCTTAAGAATAAATTTTTCTTCTGTTGAGAATATGACCTCCTTTCATAGGCTGTTGTCTGATGGCTGTGATGTAATCTGCTGGAAAATAGCTGTGCCTTAATTAATTAATTAATTGATAGTATACAGCTGACAAGGTGAGAAGTGATGGTTTTCTGACCATGCAATTCTAGGCTACTTAGTGTGGCATTGCTTCACCCTTGGCTTTGGAAGGAAGAAGTAGGGAGAAAGTAAGAGGGAGGAAATTGTGGTTTTTAGCTCCCAGGTTTGAATGGCATTGAACACCAATGTCATGAATTCAGTAACATCTCAACCATCAGAAAATCTATGTACAATTTGCCCTTGCTTATATCTGTATTTTCCTTAATATTTTCTTATTCATGTAAATTTTCTTTTTGTCTGTCAGCATTATGTTTTATGAGACTATTTAATATATATTAATTTATGCTTATTTATATCCTTCTTAATTACCAGGAATATATTGAAGCTGTTCAAATATCCCTATGGACGTGTCATTTACCAAATCTCTTTAATTTTTTGTACAGCTTCTTGCTTGCCCTATATTGTCTCACTGCTTCAGGCAAATGTGATGTGGAATAGTTACCACTGATTGTTTTCAACAAATGCCCTGGGGAGAAGTCTTTCCATTTTATTAGTGTGAGCACTGAGTCAGGGTAAATAAAGAAAACCCCTGTGATTTTAACTGCCAGGCAGATCAACTCACTAAAATTTCTCTGGTCATGGGATTCCTACACAATTTACCTTCACTAGTTGCTGCTAGGCTGCTGATTTTCACAGTTAGTAAGGTTACAAAACTGTTGGTTTCCAGGCCACTGCAAAGCTAGAGAGAGGAAATTTGGAACAGAAGTTAAAATGTGACAAAACTCTTATGGCCGTCCAACCATTTTTATTCTTTAATAACTGCTCTTCAGATTGTTGTGAGCCTTCGGTAAATTTCGAAATTTCTGAAAAAGTTAATTTTCCCAGTTTCTGACTATGCTTTCATTAGTTTTTATATTGTTTGATGAATGGATCTAATAAATACTAACCACTGCAGGGAGTGTGTTGGTATTATTTGAAAATCAGTTGAGTCTGGTGTGTTTCAGATTGTTTTATGCCGATCCTTATCAAAATAATTATCTTACAATCAAATTTATTTATAAATTACATGTTTCTACTAGGAAAACTATTTCTAGCTTCTAACCAATACCTGATAAATATCTCTACATTATACCTGTATATGTATATATGCTGCTGCTGCGTCACTTCAGTCATGTCCGACTGTGTGCAACCCCATAGACAGCAGCCCACCAGGCCCTCTCGTCCCTGGGATTCTCCAGGCAAGAACACTGGAGTGGGTTGCCATTTCTTTCTCCAATGCATGAAAGTGAAAAGTGAAAGTGAAGTCGCTCAGTCGTGTCCGACTCTTAGCGACCCCATGGACTGCAGCCTGCCAGGCTCCTCCGCCCATGGGATTTTCCAGGCAAGAGTACTGGAGTGGGGTGCCATCATATATTTAGTTTTATTTATTTATTTTTGGCTGTGCTGTCTACTTATATTTTATGTACATATATATGAGGTGTATATATTCTAATAGTGCACTTATTTATTCACTCTTGATAGCAGTCATTAATTTAAAAATGAGCAGTGATGCAATTTTCTAACCAATGGCAAGAGACATGTATGTTCAAATACATACACAGAGATAGCAAGAGAACCTTTATTCCAATATTTTTTTAAATGTATTATAACCTCCCTGAAAAGTTAATCTGCTCACAGTACATAATAACTTTAATTAAGTTGCTTCTTAGTCTAGTTTCTATTTGAGTCAAACAGTTGTAGAATTCTTGAAACAGCTTCATAAAATTTCAGGTTTCCAAGAAACACAATTGTGAGTCCTGAGACCATTTTTCTTGTTTTCTTGTGAAATCTGCCAAATGACCACATAGCCATAAGGGTAAATATGGAAACACGGAAAAGTTAAGTAGGACAAAGTTTTAAAAAATATCTACTGAAATAAAAAGTAAACACCGAAGAGCTGCAGTTGAAATGACCAGTTCAGATGGTGTCTTTGTAAATATCACCCAGGCTCCAAAGTAGAACTAATAGCTCTTTGCTCTTTCCATATTACTTTTTTCACGACTCTATCTTGCTCTGAATCACTGCCTTCTCTGTAGTATAAGTTGTTATCTCCTTTATGAGACTGTGAGGACTTCAGAAGAAAAACCTATTGTTAGGCATATTTTTAATGCTCTATCTCTAATAAATAGCAGAGGTAGTACTGTAGGAATATTTGTAGAATTAATAAATGCATATATACTTGATAAATGTAATCCAATAATTCTTTGCTAAAAATTAAGAAATTTACAGTTTAAAGACTGTCTTACAGCTATGCAACTCGTGCTTAAACTTTATACATTTATAAGCATGATATTTGTGGGAATGAAGGGGTTAACTGGTGGAGGTGATGATGACCTCATGCTAACTTATTTGAAAATTTTTGTGATTTGTGGTTCTGACAAGTTAGAATGAGATATTCACAGAAGAAAGCTTTTAATTAATATCTTTTTCTAGAGTCAGAAATATATTAAATGTAAAAGAAAATTATATACAAAGTGATGAATATATAATACAATTAAATTACCTTCAAGGTCGCTTCTAAATTATGAATATTTGTTTTAGGTTTCATATAAATGAAAACTAAATTCAGCTTAAACTGTATTTAGTAGAAATTTTAAGTAACTGGAATCTGTAGGATTTGGGAAAAGAGGAAGGACACTGGAAGAGTGAATTATGTTCCCTTCTTAGAAGATCAGAAATTGACTGTTTAACCATGAAATTTAAGGCTTACATGAAGCTAATTATGGGGGTGGGTGAAGGGACTATAACTTGGTTTGGATTCAGTTCAGTTCAGTCACTCAGTTGTGTCTGACTCTTTGCGACCCCGTGAATCACAGCACCCCAGGCCTTCCTGTCTGTCACCAACTCCCGGAGTTCACTCAGACTCAAGTCCATCGAGTCAGTTATGCCATCCGGCCATCTCATCATCTGTCGTTCCCTTCTCCTCCTGCCCCCAATCCCTCCCAGCATCAGAGTCTTTTCCAATGAGTCAACTTTTTGCATGAGGTGGCCAAAGTACTGGAGTTTCAGCTTTAGCATCATTCCTTCCAAAGAACACCCAGGGCTGATCTCCTTTAGAATGGACTGGTTTGGTAGACTGATAAAATTGGATTTACTATATTAGAGAAAAAACTGGTCCATTGTATGTTAAGGCAAGTTCTCGGCCATCTTCACTTCAGATTTGTTAAACTTTATTGTAACAATAACTCAACAGTGATAAAAATTAATATACTGAGCTTCGTTTGTATGACCAGTGCTCTGCTAAACATTTACTGCTATCTTCTTTAGTCCTTATTATTGTACTCAGTCATGTCCAACTCTTTGTGACCCCATGGACTATAACCTGCCAGGCTTTTCTGTCCATGGGATTTCCCAGGCAAGATTACTTAGTGGGTTGCCATTTCCTTCTCCAAGGGATCCTCCTCACCCAGGGATAGAACCTGTTTCTTGTGTCTCTTGCACTGATTGGAAGATTCTTTACCATTGGACCTTCTGGGAAGCCTTCTTTAATCCTTACAAGTGTCCAGTGAAGCTGACATTGGAGAGTAGTTCTTATCTTTCATTTGACAATTTTCTTTACAACTGAGTAGCTACTCTTTCCAGGAGAGAACAGTCCTGAAGGGAAAGTTGCTGGTCTCACTTCCATCCTGCCCTTTCACTCACTTTTCCTTATGGGAAGAGAAACCATATTTCTAAGCAGTGAAACTAGGGAAACTCATGTGAGGATACTGTCTTCTGAGGACTTCATGCTTCTCTTGTCCAGTAGGGAAATTACTAAAACTGTTCCAACCACTTTGTTTAGTTGAGAGTAATAAACTACTTAATTTTGACTTTAGAATTTAATCAGTGTTTTCTGATCTAGATTACCAAGATGAAAATAGATATTCTAAAGTCTAACTTACTCCTGGGTATATTTTCTATCTATATCTAATTTTAAATAATGAATATAAATAGCTGCATTTTAGGACCAGAAAAACTGAGGCTTAGAGAGATTAAATCATGCTTAAGGTCATATAACTTATAAAAGGTAAGTTGGTATTTAAAATACGGATCTCTCTGTACTTCTTGCTTTCATGTGCCTTTTGTAATCCTTCCACTCTGCCATCCTTGCCCTTCAGGCCAAACCCTCTAGAGAGAAAATTGGAGACTATGAATGTATAACATGTGTCTATACATAAAAGTACTGTGAAATTGCCATTTCCAGAGTGTGCTGGCATAAAACTGTAACTATTGTTAAAAATGACCAGCTTATAAAATAATTATATGAACATGGTGCCTTTTGTCCAGGTGAACATGTAAGTCGTTTAGTCAATTTGAGTAGCCCTTCATTATACTACCTAATGAGTGAATAAATAATATGCCACGTGTAGACTAGATTGTCTTATTTTCAAGAAATAATCTGACTCTCATACTGTTGAGTCATATTTGCAGTAAGATAATTTGGCTGCAGCATTTCACAGTGGCTGAAGAGAGACTACAGTTGTGGTCCTCAATCCTTCTGTTTCCTATCTTATGGGAATAAACCTAATGTCTTCCCACTCCAGGCTCCAGAAACAGAGCAGATGGCATATGGACATGGTTCAAAGCAGCAGAGATTACAGTTTATAAGATATAAAAAGGGACTAAGACCTGCTCTCCTTGAGGTAGGTAAGTTGAAGTAGTATGTCTGACCTGAGAAAGGGGTTAAAAGACCTTAGACAATGAGGACAAGGGAAAGGAATATTGGAGGGGAGGGGGAGATTGGTTTAGGGAAGTTATTTATTAATAGGAAAAAGGCTGAAGAATAACAGTGCTAATTTAATTTCATTATTTTTTTTCTACCTTTAGAATCATTAGCCCACTTTCCACACTTCCTTCTACTTAACTAGGGAATTAATGAACCTCTTCTGCCCTGGGGTTGTGGGAGGTGGTACGATAGAGGTTATTCTCTGCTCTGGGTTTCAGAATACATCTGTCACAGCAACAATAACAAACATATTTACTTCTGAGAAGGTCTTCAGGATTTAATTCTATTTGACCTTCTTAAAAACCTTGAGATAGGTGCTGTTATTATCCTCAGTTTATAGATGAGGAAACTGAGAGAAAGAAAGCTTAAATAACATGTTTTAGATCACATAGCCAATAAATTACTTGGTGTGCCAGGCGGCCTGATTCTAAGTTCTGTATTATTAATTAAGCCATTATGTATTGCCTCCTCAGGAAGAAGAAATCACTGGGATAAAATATGAGTCTTTGTAGTTGCAAGTCTTATCCTTTGGGATTGTACAAGCAAAATTCACTGTGGAGGCAAGGTATGTCAAAGATTGAAGTGAGGAGTGACCTCTTTCTTGACACCACTAGTTGAGACAAGAGCTCTTTTCCATTTTCTGGGACCTTGTGTGACCCAAATTGAAAGAGTGAGCAACAATCCAGAAATATCACTGATATGAAAATTTTTGAAGTAATCATGGCAGGTGGGGCTCAAATCACTTATAAGAATAATAAGCAGTGTGACACTTATGAAATACAAAATATTCTGGAGAAATTATTATCTATTATATTATCTAGGAGTATGTAGTAGTAGATTATCTTCTAGTATCTATTCTATTGGTGGTGATGGATATATATACAGCAGATCCTCCTCCAGGCTCCATACTGAGATTTTCCTCTGCCTTTGGAGACCTAAGAGATTGACTTCATTATGTGTGTGTCTTGTGTTAGGTGCTCAGTTGTGTCTGACTTTTGTGACCCCATGGACTGTAACCCACCAGATTCCTCTCTCTGTCCATGGAATTCTCCAGGTAAGAATAGTGAGTGGGTAGCCATTTCTTTTCCAGGGCATCTTCCCAACCCAGGGATTGAGTCTGGGTCTCCTGCATTGTAGGCAGATTGTTTACCTTCTGAGCCACCAGGGAAGCCCTGGGTTCGGTATACTAGCCCACGATTATCTGTGCTTCCCTTCCACATCCTATTGGCACATCACTAAGCAAGAAGTTAAATTCCAACAGAGTCTGGTTATGAAGAGAAATGCAAGGAGCAAATCAGAAAACAAAGTAAATATCTGTGACATGATTTTCTCAAAGGCCCTAGACATGACCCTTCAGTACAGTCACTCGGTCATGTCCAACTCTTTGTTACCCCATGGACGGCAGCATGCCAGGTTTCCCTGTCCATTCCCAGAGCTTACTCAAACTCATGTCCATCAAGTCGGTGATGCTACCCAACCATCTTATCCTCTGTCATCCCCTTCTCTTCCCACCTTCAATCTTTCCCAGCATCAGAGTCTTCCAATGAGTCAGTTCAAATCAGGTGGCCAAAGTATTGGAGCTTCAGCTTCAGCATCAGTCCTTCCAATGAATATTCAGGACTGATTTCCTTTAGCATGGACTGGTTGAATCTCCTTACAGTCCCAGGGACTCTCACGAGTTTTCCCCACCACCACAGTTCAAAGCATCAATTCTTTGATGCTCAGCTTTCTTTATAGTCCAACTCTCACATCCATACATGATTACTGGAAAAACCATAGCTTTGACTAGATGGACCTTTGTTGGCAAAGTAATGTCTCTGCTTTTTTTAATATTCTGTTTAGGTTGGTCATAACTTTTCTTCTAAAGAGCAAGCATCTTTTAATTTCATGGCTGAAGTCACCATCTGCAGTGATTTTGGAGCCCCCCCAAAATAAAGTCTCTCTCGGTTTCCATTGTTTTCCCATCTATTTGCCATGAAGTGATGGGGCCTGATGCCATGATCTTAGTTTTCTGAATGTTGAGTTTTAATCCAAATTTTTTACTCTCTTCCTTCACTTTCATCAAGAAAGTTCAAACCCAGGCTGATGTCCCTACTCCATATCTTTTCAGAGGATAGCTAGAGAAGGCTCCAGTGGTTAAAAATGGAAGCACAAACCCTACAGTGAACTTCACATGCAAGCTTAAAATAAGAAAACAGATCTTAGAGAAAAGATCTGTTATAGCAGGGGCCCCAATCCCCAGATCATGGACTGGTAGCAGTCTGTGGCACAGCCAGAGGTGAGAGGATGGTAGCAAGCAAAGCTTCATCTGTATTTACACCCACTCCAGATCACTTGCATTTCCACCTGAGCTTCACCTCCTGTCAGGTCAGTGGTGGCATTAGATTCTCATAGGAGCACAAACTTTACTGTGAACTTCACATGCAAGCAATCTAGGTTGTGAGCTCCTAATGAGACTCCTGAAACCATCCTACTGCACAGGTCTGTGGAAAAATTGTGTTCCACTAAAGTGGTTCCTGGTGCCAAAAAGTTTGGAGACCGCTGTATTACAGGGCTTAAAATTGAGGTTACTACCGTCTTCAATGATGAAAGTACAGAAATGAGGTCCTTGATCATAAGGAGAGAAAATAATATGTTCTACGTCATCCTTTATGCAATTGAAGATTAATATAGGTGATCTGATTGCTCAGCAGAGGGATAGAAGATGGGGTTGAAGAGGTAAGCCTGAGTTAAAACCTGGAGGGTCATGATAAAAAATATGTGATTTATCTTAATTGTGATGGGGATTTCTGTGGAGAATTTCAGTAGAATGGTGATGTTATCTGATTCATAATCACCTGGAGGTACTACATGGAAAATTCCTCTTAGAAGGAGAGATAGAAGTGTGGGGACCAGTTGCAGCATCCCTGGTGTTTAGAAGGTCATAGCTTGCTGTAGGACTGTAGCAGTAGAAAGTAAGAAGTGATAGAGTTTACTATTTATAGTAGTAAATGAATGAATGCAAATTAATCTGATTCATAATCACCTGGAGGTACTACATGGAAAATTCCTCTTAGAAGGAGAGATAGAAGTGTGGGGACCAGTTGCAGCATCCCTGGTGTTTAGAAGGTCATAGCTTGCTGTAGGACTGTAGCAGTAGAAAGTAAGAAGTGATAGAGTTTACTATTTATAGTAGTAAATGAATGAATGCAAATTTTGTGTCATTGGGTCATAGGAACTTACTACATACACTTGGGAATACCTCTGATAAGGGTAGTCATGGAGTACTTAGGTGTTGGGATATCCAAATACTAGCAGTTTCATTCCTTTGAGATCAATTTGGGCTGAGGAGTAAATCCTTTCTGCTTTTTTGCTGAGTTTCCTTCAGGACTAGGAAGAGAAACTTAAAATAAGAAAACAGATCTTAGAGAAAATTTTTGGAATTATACAAAGAAAACATGGTGAAACATTTAATATCCTGCATTCTGGCTGTTTGTCAGTAACCTCTTTAAAAATTTACAGAAGACATCTATAAAAAAGACCTTTTTACTGCTTTTCCTTGCACAGAAAGTTGGGTAGAATCTGCAACACACACACACACACATTAATTGTTTCTCGTACATTTTTTTTTTTTTCTTGCAGTAACAGAAATCACTAAGTTCAAGTTCAGCTACATCTATCCAGCTACAGAGTGTATTTCCCAGCTCCCCTTGGAGACAGGTCTAGATACATGACTACATTCTGGCTCATGGAATGTGAAGGTGGGTTATGTGTGCAACCCTATAAGCAATCACAACTCCAGAAAGAAGTTGCTTACCATTCATTTCTTTTTTCTACTCTTGGCTCAAATTGAAACATAGAAATTATGGTGTGAATTCACTGTAATCATATATAGAAATACTAACTGAAGACAGGACAAAGCAGCAGGATGGCATCTGCATCCTTGTATGACTTCATAGAGAACTACTCTGATTGCCTCTCCATCTGAGGCTGTTGCACGAGAGAGAATAATATGCTTCCACTTTTGCTTGAAGAACTGTATTGTAAGCTCCCTTAAAGTAGCACAGACTATATACTACCTAATGCATAATTATTATATATTGCAAGAAATATAATTTAACATTTAGGCAACTTATTATATTCCTACTATCATTTAAAGAATAGTTATCTTGGTAGTTTATATGTTTCTACTTTTTCTTAAGTTTATGAATCTTATAATTACAGATGACTTGCAATGCTGGATCACTTTCCCACATCATATATGTGATCTTGAGGGCTGCATTTGATGCACCCCCAGAATAGAAAAGTATGTCCTTCAAATTACATGTAATTAGGATCAATAAAATACTGAAATTATTACCTTCAGAAGTAACATTCTGAAATATGATTTGTGAATGTATTGCTGATGAGAATTTGTTTTTTTCTGAAATCTTATTAAGTACACTAAAATTTAACTAGTGAATTTATGACCTAATTAATTGTTATGTGTCAAATAGAACTTTGGTGCTTAAAATGGATATAAATATTTTAAAGAGGACAGCAGCATGAATTTGTCCTGTAGAGTGGTATGGTCTTGCAGAGTGGCAGGCAAAGGCAAATGTCACAGTGGCACCTGGTACAGACACAGAAACAAACTTTATTGGGGAAATTTATAATTAGAGGAACAGTAAGATGAAGCATGTTGTCCTTTTACATTCTTGTTTTTCCTTGGAGAGACATATACAGTGAAACTGCAATAGGAAAATGGAAAGAATGCTAGTGTAGGAATGGGACTCTGTCACCACCATATTCTAACTTTTTATAGGACTGGGTGAAGAAGAGCCTTGCAGATGTTGGGTGAGGGATGGAAAAGTTTATAGATTAGCTGTCAGCTGTTCAGGGGAAGATTTCACCCAAAGACTGGAACACTGATTGTTCAAAACTGTTGTTTACACAGCAAAGATAAATCTGGATGCTCTGTGGGTGACTGATACCTTTGTAGTCCATTACAGTAAGGTGAAGGGGAGGTTTTTCTTTTTTAATTTATTTACCTACTTAAGATGATATTTACTCATTCCATATTCTGAAATATGCATATATTAGCACATGTATACATGTACTCTCAACTTCTGTCATCTAAACACCAGAATTTTCTTAGTTATTTTTATCCTGGCATTTTTAATACCTATTAATATCTTTTTTCCTGTAGTGATTAAAGATTCTAGATTTATGTATTGGTTGGTTGAATTTCAATATGATATATATATATATATGTATATACATGTATATATATTTTCCAGTAGATTCACATCAGTGTTATATTTCAGTATTGCTATTCTTTTTAAAAGCACTTTAACTTATACAAGCTGATTTTTAATTCATATATGTGAATGCGTTAGTTTTCTGCCTAATACATTTGTTTGATACTCAATAACTTCATCATGACTTTTTTTTTTTGAACACCATTTTTTTCCTAATAAACTCAGCTCTTGTTTACTTTATTGGCATCTTTAAATTGTTTTTTATTGGAGTATAATAGCTTTACAATGTTGTGTTAGTTTCTGCTGTACATTGAAGTGAATCAGCCATATGTATACATAGCTTCCCTCCTTCTTCAGCCTCCCTTGCACCACCTCCATCCTACCCTACTAGGTCATCGCAGGGCACCAAGCTGAGCTCCCTGTGTTATGCAGTAGCTTGCCGCTAGCTATCTGTTTACACATGCAGTATACATATGTCAATCCTATACTCTGTATTTATCTCAGCCTCCCCTTCCCCACCTGTGTCGATATGTCCATTTTCTATGTCTATGTCTCCATTTCTGCCTTACAAATAGGATCATCTGTGTGATCTTTCTATATATATGCATTAATATGCAATACTTGTTTTTCTCTTTCTGACTTACTTCATTCTATAAGAGAGAGACTCCAGGTTCATCCATATCACTACAAATGACCCCGTTTTGTTCCTTTCTATGGCTGAGTATTATTCCATTGTACCACATCTTTATTCATTCATCTTTAGTTTTTTTTTCCATTCATTAGGTCATGGCTATTGTAAATAGTGCTGCAGTGAATATTGGGGCACATGTGTCTTTTTGAAGTATGGTTTTCTCAGGGCATATGCCCAGTAGTGGGACTGCTAAATCATAAGATAGTTCTATTTTTAGTTTTCTAAGGCGTCTCCACACTGTTCTCCATAGTGGTTGTAACAATTTGCATTACCACCAGCAGTGTAATTTTTTCTGCTCTATTTACTGTTTTCTTCTCCATTTACCCTCTTTTTTCTCCATATTTTACATCTCCTATTGATTTTCCCATATCTACTATCTCTTTCTCATCATTTTCACTTTTTTGGTTCCTTTTTAGGTATATTCATTTAAACGTGCTTTCCTCTGTATAGTGAAAATGGCCCACTCAGGTATTTTTTTGTTTTCCCTTTTGCCGTCCACTTCTCTTAACATTCTAACTTATTCCAAAAATGTATCTTTATTTGAGTCTCTCAGGTGTCTGCTATTTGAATCAAGGTAAATATGTAATTGTTAAAGACCTTGAAAACTATGTATCATCTCTTGATATACTTTATTAGTTTGGTCCAAACCATATTTTGTGTAGCAAACAACTTTCAGAGAAACTATTTTTTTTTAATTGTATCATTTTCCTAGTTGCCTCGTAGATATTCTTTTCTTTTTGTATTCATTTTGGTAGCCTTTTCATGGGAAAAATAGAAGCAGCATGAACTTTGTCAATCATATTTTACCAAATATCTCTAATTTAAATTTTTTTCAAAAGTTCTTTAACTTTAGACATAGTCAGTAAAGCCACTTAAGTCTTAATTCCCATGAAAGAGAATTTACCTGAGACAGATATCCCACAATGCCATATTTAGTTGGCTAGTGGAGAAAGAAAAATTAAGAAATAAAAGAGGAAGCATAGTCTTACCATACAATCAGCTTACCTATAAGTATTTTCCCAGTGATTAAAAATCTAGGTATTTTCCCAATAATTAAAAAATTACATTTATGTAAAAACCTGCAAGGTGAGTGGATAAACAGACTGCAGCACATTTATACAATGAATTAGTATGTAGTAGAATGATAAAAATATATGAGTTATCATGTGATGAAAAGACATGGAGGAAACAAATCATTTGGCTCAGACTGAAGAACAATGATTACAATTATATGACATTCTGAAAAAGACAAACTATAGACACAATAAAAAGATAAGTATTTGCTGGGGGTTGGGAGTAGAAAAGGACTGCATAATCAAAATACAGGAAAATTTGAAGATGATGAAACTATTCTATATGATACTATAATGTTAGATACACGACATTATGCATGTGTCAAGCATGTAGAACTTTACATCCAAAGAAGAAAACTTAATTAAAAAATATTATTTAGGAGGTTAAGGTTCTGAGGACAGAATTCAGACTGTGACAAAAGATTCTAACTATATTACAAATGTATGAAATAGCATCCCTGAAGGAGCTATTGTGAAAAGATTCTATCTGAGATAATTTTGGAAATGAACTGTGTCTATAAGACTGAAGGTAAAAGAAAGCACTGTACTGATAAAGCTGTTAAAGCTATTTCTTCTAGGGGTATGAATTAACAATCCTAATATGGTCATACATGTATAAGGAAACAGAACAATTAAGCAAATGAATGGGGGAGGGTAATTGCTTATTTTGGAATTGGAGTTTACAAATAATTGAAGGGAGGAGGCTAGAATGATCCATGCAGTGATGGTTTAGATTTGAAGCCATCAGTAAGAACTCATGTTTAGTTTAATACAGATACACATGGTGACATAAAAATATTTTAGGTAAAGTTGATTCTTGTTTGACATGGCAATTATGTTCTATAAAGTTACTCTGAACATTGAATTAGCAGATGCTGAACCATCCCCCTTAAAGGAAATATAGGGTGAGATTCCTATAAGCCTCTGGTCACAACATTTTTGTCAAGTCATCAATACATAATCTATTTTGTGTGTGATTCTGTTTAAAGGCATCTTATTTAATATATACTGTTGATTCTTTAGTGTTGAACTCACAGCCAACAACAGTATAATTCATGCCTGAGTGAAGCTTATCTAATAGTAGTGTTTTCAACATAAGGGGCATGACAAACTTCTTGGATTTAGGAACACTAGAAATCACTTTAGCGTGACACTTGAGGATCAGATTAAACAGTGCAATCTTTAAGTAAAGAAGAAAAATGTGAAAACATTGCATAAATAGACCATAAGAAGGACTTTTTCTTACATTATGAGAGCTGAAACAAGGAGGCAGAGTGTCCTTGTTTGACTCAGCTGGGATATGCATGTGACTCAAAGTTTTTACTGTCCTGTGATGTCTATAAATGACTGTGAAAGTGCAATGAGTATTGAATTTGGGATTAAAAATAAATTTTAGCAAATAGGAAAATACACAAATAAAGGAGATCTGCTATGGTTTACACACACATGTTAGTGTGCACCACGTGCATTTCTTTGCTCTACCAGCTGAAAGAGTCCAAAAGAAATGACCCTCCTGTAGTAACAAGTAACGTAGTGCCCAGATCTTGGTTTCTTAATACCATTTTCAATGACAGGAACCAGGGCTTCCCAGGAGAATATCAGCTTCTAGGATTGGAGCAGGAAATATGCAAGATGAGCCTATAGTATCTTGAGGTACCAGAAAGTAAGAATGTGGTTAAAAAAAAAAAAAAAAAAAAGACACAGAAGCTAACCAAAAGAGCTTCTAAAGGAGATCTGTCCTGAGTGTTCATTGGAAGGACTGATGCTGAAGCTGAAACTCCAAACTTTGGCCACCTGATTCAAAGAACTGACTCACTTGAAAAGACCCTGATGCTGGGAAAGATTGAAGCCAGGAGAAGGGGATGACAGAGGATGAGATGGTTGGATGGCATCACCGACTGAATGGACATGAGTTTGGGTAAACTCCGGGAGTTGGTGATGGACAGGGAGGCCTGGCATGCTGCAGTCCATGGGGTCACAAAGAGTCAGACACAATTGAGCGACTGAACTGAACTGAACTGAACCAAAAGAGCTTCTAATGGCTGATTCTGGAATGATTTGAGAAATAAAATAAAGTATAAAATAAATTTCTATGAATATATACTGATATAAATAAATATTTGGGTAACTTAATATATGAGAAGAAGAAACAAATCTCCCACCTAGGAGAATTCAAAGTTATTTATGTTTATACTCTGCTCTCAAGCAGAGAAAACATAACTCCTCATCTCTTAAGTGCAGTTTGTAATTTTTATTTTCTTCCAAAGAGTATAGCGTGAAAAGGGGAAAAATACAGTTACTTTATAGTGGAGAAATTTGACAATCATTACCTCAGCAAGTGATCAAGGTCAACATCAACAATGGTAGATCATGTGGATTGCTAGTACTCTTGATCTGATGTGATGAAAATGGCAGTCTATATCTGTAACCTTCCTACCCTAAACCTGTAACTCAAATCTAATCATGAGAAAAACATAAAATGCAACAGAGAGCCATCTTACAAATTACCTGATCAGTACTTGAAATAGTCAGCATCTTGTAGAGATAAATTTTAAAAATTTCCCACACCTTCTAAAAACAAGTATTTTTGTCAATTTTTGTCTTGCTTTATATCTTTCAAGTTTTCCTCCCTTTTTCTACTTAACTCTTCAAACGAGTGCTATTGGTACAGGTGGATGTGAGAAATGCTAGTGTTAAGGGGGAAAAGTCAAAAGAATAGATGAAGGTACTGAAGGTGCATGAACTCTCTACTTAGTTGGAATTGACAGTAAAACATGGGCAAATACAGTTCTTCCACAACAAAGCCAGGCCTATGACAAACAAAGGGAAAAATAAAATAAAAGATTAAAGAGAGATTGTACCAGACATCTGCTGAATCACAGCACTTATCTCACTGAAATCAACACACAATGTATATACAAAGGATGAAATATTTATTTCATTTTTTTATTCTTCAAGTAATAAAGGAGTTAATGTATGAGGTAAAATAATCTGTCTATCATGCAGAATGGCAGAAGCTTTTAAATGAATTTGTAGATTTTTTTTCTGATGGAATAGAGGAATTAAAGGCTTCCCTGGTGGCTTAGAGGGTAAAGCCTCTGTCTACAATGCAGGAGACCCGGGTTTGATCCCTGGGTCGGGAAGATGCCCTGGAGAAGTAAATGGCAACCCACTCCAGTACTCTTGCCTGGAAAATCCCATGGATGGAAGAGTCTGGTAGGCTGCAGGCCATGGGGTCGCAAAGAGTTGGACACGACTAAGCGACTTCACTTTCACTTTCTTCCAGGGGAATTAAATATAGTGACTGAAACCAATTCTTTTTGATTGGGAAAGTTTCAGTGACATTGAACCAAGTGGTGGTTCCACTTGTTAAATTCTCATTCTTAGAATCTATTAAAAGAAAACTTAAAGATTTGATTATATTAAATGAAGCTTTGGGATCAATGGGGAAAAAAAAAAAAAACTAAAGAAATAGTTGTACAACCATCACCACTATTTATTTCCAATATTTTTTGTCAACTCGGATAGAAATTCTGTAACCATTAAGCAGTAACTAACTCCCTCCCCCTTCAATCCCCAGCTCTAGGTCTCCTCTAATCTGCTTTGTGCTTAAATTGCCTCTTCTAGATATTTCATGTAAGTGGAATCATGCAATGTTTATCCTCTGCCCGGTTTATTTCATTAAGCATAATGTCTTCAAATTCATTCAGGTTGTAGCATATATCAGAACTTCATTTCTTTTCCTGGATGAATATTTTTCCCCTGTATATATGTAACACATTTAATTGCAATTTTTGAAAGCAAAAAATTCTTCTAAATTTGTGAAATATAGACATACCTTCTGTTGGAGTGAAAGTTAGTGATAAATAATAAAAATACATTTTAAACTCTTTGCTCTACTTAAAAAAAAAAAAAACTATGGTGGAAATTATGGACCAACAAAGTCCGGATTATTAACTACCACTGGATTTTCATTACTATTTTAATGATGTGCTGACTTTTAGTTATAGGTGCTCTTGAAATATAAAACAAAACACAGTAACTCAGTGAAACTAACTAGAACAAGAACAGTTATATATACTTCCTCCCAAAGTTTACGCTTTCTATGATATGACAAATATTTGTGGAATACACATCACTCTTATGTCTGACAACAGTACAAAGCCTTCTGTTCAAGATGGATCATAGCATTTCAGAAAGATCTATCATTGTATATAGCTCAGTTTATCAGGTAAATTGAGAGAACTGCAGAGGATACACTTCTTAGGACTGATCATAGATTGTGCTATTGACAGTGCCAGATGTTTTTTACTATCATAATTTGTTACTAAGGAAGTAATTTATTTTAAAAAAACAGTTTCAACCAGGTGTTTGAAGCTTGGAATATATTTCCCAATGACATAATGTCTGAAAAACTACTTTTGGGCTCCTTATCAGTCTCGCAAATTGATGTGCTATTGATGTTCAGTCACTAAGTCATGTCCGACCTTTGTGAAGACCCCATGGATTGTAGCCTGCCAGGCTCCTCTGTCCATGGGATTCTCCAGGCAAGAATACTGGCGTGTGTTGCCATGCCTTTCTCCAGGGGATATTCTGACCCAGGGATCCAACCAGCATCTCTTATGTCTCCTGTACTGGCAGGTGGGTTCTTTACCTCTGTGAAAATGAAAGTGTTAGTCTCTCAGTCATGTCCAACTCTTTTGAACCCATGGACTATAGCCCGTCAGGCTCCTCCTTCCATGGGATTCTCCAGGCAAGAATACTGAAGTGGACTGCTATTTCCTTCTCCAGGAGATCGTCCCAACGCAGTGGCTGAACCCAGAACTCCTGCTTGGCAGGCAGATTCTTTACCACTGAGCCACCTGGAAGCCCTAAGCTGAGCACCAAAGAATTGATGCTTTTGAACTGTGGTATTAGAGAAGATTCTTGAGAGTCCCTGGAACTGCAAGGAGATCCAACGCGTCCATCCAAAAGGAGATCAGTCCTGGGTGTTCATTGGAAGGACTGATGTTGAAGCTGAAGCTCCAATACTTTGGCCACCTGACGTGAAGAGCTGACTCATTGGAAAAGACACTGATGCTGGGTAAGACTGAAGCCGGGAGGAGACGGGGGTGACAGAGNGTCCTGGGTGTTCATTGGAAGGACTGATGTTGAAGCTGAAGCTCCAATACTTTGGCCACCTGACGTGAAGAGCTGACTCATTGGAAAAGACACTGATGCTGGGTAAGACTGAAGCCGGGAGGAGACGGGGGTGACAGAGGATGAGATGGTTGGATGGCATCACTGACTCGATGGAGATGAATTTGAGTGGACTCCAGTAGCTGGTGATGGACAGGGAGGCCTGGCGTGCTGCGGTCCCTGCGGTCACAAATAGTTGAACACGGCTGAGTGACTGAACTGAACAGTGCTGGGAGGTACAGAGGATAAGAAGACAAATGAGACAGTCTCTAACCTGAGGAGCTCACAGTCTGAGGAGCACAGAGAGAACAGGATTCCTTTGATTAAAAGGCCTGGTCTGGAAAACACCATATTCGAGTGTTAAGTAAAGTTGTATAAATGGAGACATTAAGTACATCTGTTTGGAGAATCATGGAAACTCCCTAGAGCAGGCAACAGTAGAGAAAGATGTTGAACAATCTAGGGACTTTGGAAAATCAGAGTCGGGAGTTTGGCTTCCGTGGGCAAGAATATTATTTGAACAGTCCTATGTGAGAGATTTTGACGGAGGGCATGGCTTTTTGGTTTCTAATTCTGGACAAAGTTAGAGAATTAAAGATGAAAACTAGACAGAGCACACTGTCTCTATCAGTGAATGGACGCTGTCTGGGCAATGTTTATGACTGTGACAGGCCCATGCAGATTTTGATGAGAAGTGAAAGCCAGACTGAGAATGCCAGAAATTTCTGTCTGTACCTGAACTTGAGTTTAATGGAATTCAATACTATGAATGAATAGCAGGATAAGTATCTACTTTAACAAAACTTTCCTCCCTTTCTCATTAAAAAATTGCATAAGGAATTCATGTTTATTACAGAAAAAGTAAAGAATAATAATATAAAGAAGAAAAAAATTCCAAATCAAAGTGTTAGTGCAATATGTCAATGGAAGGACAGGCATTTAGTCTTCCTTTATTAACCAATAGCAATGTCTATATAAAAATAAGAATATAAAAATTTATTCATCAGCTTTGGGGGAAATGGCAACATATCTCTAAATTTTGGGTAAATTCTCTTAGCAACATTACAGATGAGACTTTTTGTAAGTCTCCAGGCACTAAAGGCAGATCATTTTTTGGAAAAGTAAAAAAGTCAGAGGGTTTAACAGTACAAGTAATCCTAATGTGAAAGGATGAAAAGGGAAAGGTAAAGTAGATGAGGGTAAAGGCAAGAGGGAAAGGTAGATGAGGGGAGAGATAGAGACTGCAGTAATGATCAGTAGGCTGGCTGAATAAGCACCCAAATTTTAGGACCTTATGTTTCTTTCTTAATTGAAGGCTATTCTCTATGCTGACTTCCAGGGTAGACTGATGGCTACTCTACCATTTTTAATATGGATTCCAAGGTAAACAGGGGCATGACCATCAGCCAGAAGTGAAGGGTGGAGAGATTTGTTCCTGGGATGTGTTTATGGGCCAGTGGTATGTCTTGGAAGTGGTACACATCACTTTTCCTTATCATCTATTCATTAAAATGATCCTGTGTCCACACCCAACTGCAAGGGAGGCTGAGAATTGCAGTCTAGCTGTGTTGCCCAGAAGATGTGGAATAGATATGGATTATTTTCTTATGTGCTTGCTTTTGTGGTGGACAACTAGCTGTCTCCCACAGAGATCATTTTATTTATGGTATATTTACTATTTAATTATAGTCATAGTTAAGAAAATCTCAGGATAGACAAATAACTTCTATTTTTATATTGCATAATTTCTTTGCAAGAAATACATGTTACTAGTATAATAAAAATGAAAAAAATCAGTGATGTGAAAATCACCCCAAAACCATGATGCAGGGCATACCCAATGTTGATATGTGTACAGAAGTTCTGTTTATCTGTTTATCTGACATTGCCCTGTTAAATTTGTCAGTGATTTTAGATTTAGATAAAAATTTTAGTTGTCAACAATGGAGTCAAATCTTGTTATTTTAAATACAAATTGATTTATTTTGACATATCAGAGAGTTCACTGTTTCATTGAGAGTAGTGGACTACCAGATTTTGAAACGTTTGTTTTTTATTGGCTATTTTAAAAGATATATTTTATTTATAGCTAGCCATATACTGAATTCTGTTATAAGTTCCAAGAGTTTTTCAGTTAATTTTTGTATGCTTTTCAGAGAGGCAATCATATCTGTAATAATGATGCTATTTAACTGCCATATAGTGAGACTGATAGTTTATATAAAAATAATTTTTGTTATAACAAAATTACTTCAAGTGCAGATTAATAAAGAGGAGAAAATAAAATCACCATTGATTCCATTGTTCAGAATGATCAGATAGCTATGTTATTTCTGTTCATGTACACACAAGCTTGCATATATATATACACACACATATATATACACAATTCATAGGTGGTGCTAGTGGTAAGAATCTGCCTGTCAATGCAGGAGCCATAAGAGGTGTGGGTTCAATCCCTGGGAAGATCCCCCTGGAGAATGAGATGGCAACCCACTCTGGTATTCTTGCCTGGAGAAAGAGGAGCCTCGCAGGCTATAGTCCATAGGGTCACAAAGAGTTGGACATGGCTGAAACGACTTAGAACACACACACTCAAATATTTCAAAAACTAGATCATATGACCATTTTGTATATAGTGCTTAATAATAAATCAAAATCATACTATTACGTCAATGAGCCATGGTATTCATCCCACTGTAAGAATTACTATAATTTAATTTACTCTAGGGAGGCTCTAATTCCAAATATCAGCTTATGAGGATGCCTGATTTCTCCACATCTAAACTATCATTCTATTTTATAATTTTTTAAAGTCTGAATTTTTAAACATTTAATAATCTTCTGGCTTGAAGCTCTTTAAAAGCTGAAATTCTTATTTTACTTAGAGTATTACCAAACATTTTATTATGGGTCAAAAATATTATTTAAAATCAGCATATGTTTATATTCTGTCATGTAGACTGATTAGCAAGTAAGTATAATTTTCCCCTTTATTTGGGATTTTTTTGACTTAAAAGCAATATAGTTAAACTGAGTAATAAATTTCATATTCATTCAGGCTCTAGAAGAGTAATGATGTTTAAAAATAATATTAATCAGAATAAGCAGAGATGTCAGGAAAAATTGTTTTGGGATCCTATAGCATATAACATCTGCAGAACTTTGGAAAATTTTTCTATTGTTCTATTAAATTTAATGATATAACATCAATTAATGATTGCTAGAGAATATCAATTATCAATAGAAGTCCACCTTTGTTTTAAAGTTTTTGGATAGTATTTAAGCATTTCTAGTTGTAGGCCAAAGTTCTGATCAAATTGGGTAGTACAGGCTGGTGTTAGTGGCCTTACCCACTGACTTCCCAAGGAGGGGCTCTCATATGCTCTCAGGGACTCCAAAATCCTATCAGTGGAGCTTCTCCTGAAGCCTTTTTCTAATACTGACAATGTCTCTTTTCCTTATATTACTAGGGGTGTTGTTGCTACCCATATTTTCAAAACCAAACCTTCCTTCCCATATGGTAAATCTATGTAGAAAAGAGAATGATGAACACGGAAGTCATTCTAGAGGGTGAAAGTGATGTGATTTGGCAGAGACATACAACTTCTAAGGGGCCAGTGATGTTCTATCTTTTAGTCTGGATGGTTAGTTGTTTTGTCACTATATGACATCTAACTCTTTGCTACCCCATGAACAGCAGCAAGCCAGGCTTCCCTGTACTTCACTATCTCCTGAAATTTGCTCAGACTCATATCCATTGAGTCGGTGATGCCATCCAACCATATCATCCTCTTTTGCCTCCTTCTCCTCCTGCCCTCAGTCTTTCCCAGCATCAGGGTATTTACCAGTGAGTCAGCTCTTCACATCAGCGGCCAAAGTATTGGAGCTTCAACTTCAGCATCAGTCTTTCCAGTGGGTATTCAGGGTTGATTTCCTTTATGATTGACTGGTTTGATCTTCTTGCTGTTGAAGGGACTCTCAAGAGTCTTCCCCAGAACCATGATTTGAAAGCATCTGTTCTTCAGTGGCTTCTTTATGGTCCAACTCTCATATACATAGAAAAACCAGAGCTTTGACTACGCAGACCTTTGTCGGCAAAGTGATGCGTCTTCTCTTTAATGTGCTATCTAGATTTGTCACAGGCTTCCGTGGTGNGAACCATGATTTGAAAGCATCTGTTCTTCAGTGGCTTCTTTATGGTCCAACTCTCATATACATAGAAAAACCAGAGCTTTGACTACGCAGACCTTTGTCGGCAAAGTGATGCGTCTTCTCTTTAATGTGCTATCTAGATTTGTCACAGGCTTCCGTGGTGGCTCAGATGGTAAAGAATCCACCTGCAATGCGGGAGACCTGAGCCCAATCCCTGGATTGTGGAGATCCCCTGGAGGAGGGCATGGCAACCCCAATCTAGTATTCTTGCCTGGAGAATCCCCATGGAGAAGATTTCTTCCAAGGAGCAAGTGTCTTTTAATTTTGTGGCTGCAGTCACCACCTGCAGTGATTTTGGAGCCCAAGAAAATAAAATCTGCCACATTTTTCCCTTTTTCCCCATCTATTTTCCATGAAGTGATGGGATAAGATGCAATGATCTTAGTTTATTTGAAATTTGAATTTTAAGCCAGCTTTATCACTCTCCTCTTTTACCCTCATCAAGAGGCTCTTTAGTTCCCCTTAGCTTTCTGTAATTATCAAGTTATCAACTGTAAATCTAAAGTTGTTGGTATTTCTCCCAGCAATCTTGATTCCGGCTTGTGATTCATCCAGCCTGGATTTCCACATGATATACTCTGCATATAAGTTAAATAAGTAGGGTGACAATATAGAGTCTTGTTATACTCTTTCCACAATTTTGAACCAGCCAGTTGTTCCATGTCCAGTTCTAACTGTTGCTTATTGGCCTGCATACAGGTTTCCAGGAGACAGGTAAGGGAGTCTGGTATTCACATCTCTTTAAGAATTTTCCATAATTTTCTGTGATCTACACCATCAAAGACTTTAGGTAGTCAATGAAGCAGAAATAGATTCTTTTTTTGGAATTCCCTTGCCTTTTCTATGATCCAATGGATGTTGGCAATTTGATCTCCGGTTCCTGCCTTTTCTAAATCCAGTTTGTCTGTCTGGAAGTTCTTGGTTCATGTACTTTTGAAAACTAGCTTGAAGGATTTTGAGCATTGGTAATTTCACATTGCTGCTGCTGCTGCTAAGTCACTTCAGTCGTGTCCGACTCTGTGTGACCCCATAGAGGGCAGCCCACCAGGCTCCACCGTCCCTGGGATTCTCCAGGCAAGAATACTGGAGTGGGCTGCCATTTCCTTCTCCAATGCATGAAAGAGAAAAGTGAAAGTGAAGTCGCTCAGTCGTGTCCGACTGTTAGCGACCCCATGGACTGCAGCCCACCAGGCTCCTCCGTCCATGGGATATTCCAGGCAAGAGTACTGGGGTGGGGTGCCATTTAGCATGTGAAATGGGCACAATTGTATGGTAGTTTGAACATTCATTGGCATTGTCTCTCTTCGGGACTAAAATTAAAACTGACCTTTTCTAGTCCTGTGACCACTGCTGAGTTTTCCAAATTTGCTGGCATATAGAGTTGTTGTTGTTGTTTTGTTGCTAAGTTGCATCCTACTCTTTGCGACCCCATGGACCATAGCCCACCAGGCTTCTCTGTCCATGTGATTTCCCAGGCAAGAATACTGGAATGGGTTTTGATTTCCTTCTCCAGGGGATCTGCCAAACCCAGGGAATAAACCTGTGTTTCCTGCTTGGCAGGTAGATTCTTTACCACTGAACCACCTGCTAAGCCCTTTTAGTATATTTCTTCTTTTCTTTTCTTTTTTGAGGATAATTGCTTTGAAATATTGTGTTGGGTCAGCCACAGGTATGCCCCCTCTCCTGAACCCCTCTCCTATCTTCCTCCATATCCTACCCTTCTAGGTTGTCACAGAGCACTGAGTTGAGCTCCATGTGCCATACAGCAAAGCCCACTTATTATCTATTTACATATGGTAATATATGTGTTTCCATGCTATTCTCCCAATTCATCCCACCCTCTCCTTCCCCTAGTGTGTCCACAAGTCTGTTCTCTATGGCTGTATCTCCATTGCTGCCCTGCAAATATGTTCATCAGTACCATCATTCTAGGTTCATATGCCTATGTTAATATACAATATTTGTCTTTCTTTTTCTGACATTTTTCTCTGTATAAAATAGGCTCTAGGTTCATCCACCTTATTAGTTCTGAATCAAATATATTCTTTTTTTATAGCTGGATAACATTCCATTGTATATATGTACCACAATTTCTGTATCCATTCATCTGTCAATGAACATCTATGGTTGCTTCCATGTCCTCGCTATTGCAGAAAGTACTGCAACGAACACTGGGGTACATGTGTCTCTTTCAGTTATTTTTTTTTAGGGTATATGTACAGTTGTGCGGGGAAGGCAATGGCACCCCACCCCAGTACTCTTGCCTGGAAAATCCAATGGACGGAGTAGCCTGGTGGGCTGCAGTCCATGGGGTCGCTAACAGTCGGACAGACTGAGCGACTTCACTTTCACTTTTCTCTTTCATGCATTGGAGAAGGAAGTGGCAACCCACTCCAGTATTCTTGCCTGGAGAATCCCAGGGATGGGGGAGCCTGGTGGGCTGCCATCTATGGGGTCACACAGAGTCGGACACGACTGAAGTGACTTAGCAGCAGCAGCAGCAGCAGCCCAGTTGTGAGACTGCTGGGTCATAAGGTAGTTTTATTCCTAGCTTTTTTTTTTTTTTTTGTATTTATTTATTTTTTTACACGAACTCCCAAACATGAACCCCCTTCCCACCTCCCACCCCACATCTTCCCTCCAGATCATCCCCATACACCCTGTCTCTTATACACAT